>RJWJ010004520.1:16107-36163 GCA_004363605.1 Indri indri
TTTTTTTTTTTTTTTTTTTTTTTTTTTTTTGAGACAGAGGCTCACTCTCTTGCCTGGGGTGAGTGCCGTGGCGTCAGCCTAGCTCACAGCAACCTCAAACTCCTGGGCTCGAGCAATCCTACTGTCTCAGCCTCCCGAGTAGCTGGGACTACAGGCATGTGCCACCATGCCCGGCTAATTTTTTTTCTCTATATATTTTTAGCTGTCCAATTAATTTTCTTTCTATTTTTGGTAGAGATGGGGTCTCGCTCTTGCTCAGGCTGAATTTCTTTAATGTTGATATTGCAGTATCACAAAGCAAGCAAATCATCTTATCTTTAGCAGAAACAAGATAATATTGCAATTCCCAAACCTCATTAAAAAATGTTTTCTTCCTCTAGCATTCTCTTGTTCTTCTTTGACATGATGGGCTGCTAAGTAGACAAAATTAAAAAATACTATAGAGCTGTGCAACTATTCACAAATTCCACTTGAAACAGAAACATGGTGCACCATTGTCAAAAGCTGATAACAGACTGGCGTAATCAACCCCCCGAAACTCTCACCAACCAGCCTCCTGCAGTAGTAGCGCCAGGCAGGCGGGGGAAGTTAGAACTAAATCATGAGCATAGCAGCTGTCAATTTAGCCCTTACAGCTTACTAATGTTCTAATTGTGTCGGAGAATCTGGGAGGATTATTTTGTTGAAATTTGTTTTATTCTTTAGTATTTTAAATATGTTCATTTTAAAAATAAAATAAAAATATGAAAGATGAAAAGAAATGTATTAATAAAAATAAAAGAATTTGTTCTGCGTAAAATTTGGATTCAGTCAAAAGGCCACACTTAAAGACCTAGAAAGCCACATATGGCCTTAGGCTGCAGGTTCCCCACCCCTGTTTTAAATTAATGGGACATTTGGTAATAAATTTTGACTCTAGAGTGATAGATTAATAGACATATTTAATTAAGTATCATTAAGGTAATCTTTTCATATTTAGATTTATTTATCATCCTTAAATTCAGGGTGGAATCTTTTTAAATACATAATTAATATTGAGTGTTTATATGTTAAATATTTGATCTTTTATTTTAATCTTTTAGTTTATAAAAGAAAATTTATCTGTGTTTTTATACATGAATTCAGATAAGCATCTCTCTCTAGCACTGGTTCTTAATCTCTTTTGGGTCACAGATTCCTTTAAGAAACTGGTGAGACTATAGAACCTCACTCCACAAAAGTTGACATAAGTATAATCATGCATTTTGCAGTTATTTTTAGGGGGTTAGCTAGACATGGTGACACATGCCTGTAATCCTAGCACTTTTAGAGGCTGAGGCAGAAGGATCACTTCAGGCCAGGAGTTCCAGACCAGCCTGAGCTACATGGCAAGACCCTATCTCTACAAAAAAAAAATAAAAAAATTAGCTGGGCATGGTGGTGCACACCTATACTCCCAGGTACTTGGGAGGCTGAGGCAGGAGGATCACTTGAGCCCAGGAGTTTGAGGTTGTGGTGAGCTGTGAAGACACCACTGCTCTCTAGCCCAGGCAATAGAGCAAGACCCTGTCTCAACAACAACAAAAAAAAAGTTTAGGGGGGTTGCAGACTCCTTAAAACTTACTCTTATACTCCAGGTTTAGAGCAACTGTTTCTATAGTAATAGAGTTCATAAATTTGCGTGTATTATTACAATTAACATATTACTTTGTCATGTTTTCTGTTAGGGTTACCTCATTTTTCTTCTGGTCTTTTCCGCTGCTGGGGAAGGGATACTTTTATTGCGCTTAGAGGCACACTGCTGATTACTGGACGCTATATAGAGGCCAGGTAGGAGACCTTCTAAAGTATTCCAATGCAACTTTATGTCTAAATGTTTTTTACATGCTCTTCAAACTGTCCTTCTTACCCATCTATTCCCAACAACATTTGGGAGTTATGTTTTCTTTAGGTATTTTTTATTTTATTTTATGTTTACTTAATAAAATTATAGAATTTCAAAAGGATAAAAATCTTTAAAGTTACTAAGTTCTAGTTCTTCACATTACAGGTCAGGTTATCTTTAGCATTAGCTAATTATTTCAATAAAACTAAAAATTTTATAACCATTTTATGCCTTCTATAATGAAGCCACTGCTAGCTCTTTGAGTCTTTAGAAAGAATTATAATATCAAGCTTTCTTCTATTTGTTGTCAGACCTTGTAAGCTCTAGCTTTATGTTTTCTAGACTTAAAATAGTGTTCTCTTATGTCACAATAGTATGAATGAATTTATCAGAGGTTGAAAAGCTCTACAGCAGTGTCAAAGTGTGTTCCACCAATCAGTAGTGTCACCATCACCTGAGAACTTGTTAGAAATGCAGATTCTTAGTCCTTATACCAGACCTCCTGAATCCAATCCTGGGGATGGGTGGGTGGGATTGGTGGGCAGAAATCTGTGTATTCACAAGGTCTCCAGATGGTTATCAGCAGACCAAGGCTAAAGTTTCAGAATTCTGCTCTAGGGGGCTCCCATTGGTCACTTCTATGCACTATCACAAATTTCTGCTTCTCAACTTTACATATGGCTATGTAGATCATGGGTCAGCAAACTATGACCTGTCACCTGTTTTGTATAACCTGTGAGCAAAGAACAGCTTTTACCTTTTTAAAGGGTCATTAAAAAGAAGATGTGACAGTGACCATATATGGCCCACAGAGCCTAAAATACTTACTATATGACCCATTATAGAAAACGTTTGCCTACCCCTGATCTAGATGATTGCCGGAGGAAAATGTATTTGTTAAGGTAGTGCTAGCTGCTATAAATTATAAACACTTAAATTCCAATGGCTTTTCACAAACAAAATTTATTTCTTGCTGTAGTCAGTAGGCAACTTTCCACATAGTGATTCAGGGATATAGGGTCCTTCTGTCTTGAGGATCTATCATCTTCCATGCTTCTGAGTCCTCTCCAGGCAGCTGGCAGAGAGGGAAAGAACCTAGGGAAACACACCTATTTTCCCTACACTTAAACATGTATCAGTTCTATTCTCATTCTGTTGCTTAGAATAGAGTTAGTTGGCCACAACTAACTGTTAAGTTTGGTTAGGAAATATAGGAAACCCATTTGGGTGGACACATATCTCTACCACAGATGGTTCTGCTTTCTCCCTCTACAAAGGTATTCATGAATCAGAGGGGCTTTTAATTCAAGTGTATAACATTGTTCCAGATTGTTAAGATTGGTAGCACTCTGACCTTTTATTAATTGGAAGTATCACTGTTCATACTAACACTTTTCTACTTTAGAAAATAAAGAGTTTCCTGGTGCGTTATTATTTAAAAGAAAGACATTAAGCTGAGACATGGAATTAATAAAATTTTGGAATAGTTTAACCAAAAAGCACTAAGGTCTAGACATTTTAAATGACTTTTTTCCAAGGTTATCTAGATGGCAAAGCTAGGATTTAGACTTCAGCCTTCTTATTTCTCGATCTAATGCTCTTTCTAAAATGCCATGCTCTCTTACAAAATAAGTTGTCATTTGATATATAATAGTAGAATAACACTTTAAGAGATAAGCTGTCTTCTACCAGTTTTTAAACATGAATTATGTTTTTCAAGGTCAGCTTCTACCAGTTTGTTTTCTTATGTTTGTTTTGCTCTTGGTTTCTTCTATTTAAAATAATAAAGTTCATATTTAGTAGTTACTTAGATTTTGAAATACCACAGATTTCAAAAGTAGAGTCCAGTACCTCATTCCACAGATGAAAAAACTGTACCAGAGAGGTTAAGTTACATAGGTTGTTAGAAAAAAATCCTAGGCTAGAATCTAGGTTTCTGACTTTAGTTCAATGCTTGTTCTATCATACTATGATTACTTTCTACATGAAAATAAAAAGAAATAGGGCAGGAGAGAAAAATTCATCTATAATATCATCACCAGTAGTGACTGGCTCTCGTCTTTAATTTTTTAAGTGTTTTCATTTCAGGTGATCCACTTTATTTTGTTATTTTAGGAATATTATTTTAGCATTTGCTGGTACCCTGAGGCATGGTCTCATTCCTAATCTCCTCGGTGAAGGAACTCATGCCAGATACAATTGCCGGGATGCTGTGTGGTGGTGGCTACAGTGTATTCAGGATTACTGTAAAATGGTTCCAAATGGTCTAGAAATTCTCAAGTGCCCAGTATCCAGAATGTATCCTACAGATGACTCTGTTCCTTTGCCTGCTGGCACACTGGTAAAGATCATTTCTTCAAATAATCTTTTCCTGAAAAATAACTTTTAGGTTCTAACATAAATCAAATATAATTAAGAATCCTAATCTTAAGAATTATTCAAATATCAGTATTTATTTAGCACCTGCTGGTACTATTAGGGATTGCAGAGACAAGACTTGCTCCTTGCCTAAAGAGCTTGCAACATGGTAAAAGAGATGATGTGTACATAAATTGCAAAAAGGTACAGAGGAAGTTCTGTGTAATTATTTAAAGGGGAGGGAGAAATCTAGCAGGTGGGTCTCAGGGAGAACTTTGGAAAGTACCTACAAGTTTACTTAAATGAGCCTTAAAAGGTGAGTGGGATTTCAGGGGAAATGGGGAAAGTTGTGGAGAAACATTAAAGATGGAAGGCATAATAAAGCACATAATGGACTGAAGCATGGTTTAGAGGGCATACAGCACAGTCTGCTTTGGCTTTGTGTTCAGGTCACCTGCAGGGTAGTGAGAGATAGTGGAAAGGGTGAAGCAGGTTATGGAGAGCCTTGACTAACAGTCCAGGGAGTTTAGAGCTTTTCTTATGAACATTGAAGAATGGACACATTTTTTAGTGTTTTCTTCCTTCATCAAGAATGTGCAATGATACTGTACTTTTTCCACTCCTGGTCTGTCTTTATATTATAGTTTATTTGGTATAGATGACCGTGGGGGATGGTATAATATCTATGTGAACCTCTTCAAGGTTAGCATATACTTGTGTCCCCATGGTGTTTATTTATATCATGAAGTATTCAAAAAACATTTGTCCAAAAAAATTTTTTTTACTGTCTTCTATTATTGACTGACATTTCAGCTGTAGTGAATATCAGCTCATGCTATCAGGAAAATATTTATTTTATATGTAACTATTTGTTTTCTAACAGTTTGTCCAAGAAAATTTTCCATAGCTTCATAATTTTATAATTACTAGTAGGATTTTTATATGATAGAGTTTTCATTTTATTTAGTTTTTTTAAAATGAGACATAATAAACATATAAGGATTCTAAACATTTTACTTTTATTTAATATTCTTTACCTTATTTTTTAGAATATAATTATATATTTCCCTATATGTCATCCTTAATATCACATTTATTATTTGGGTAAAGAAAATGACTTACGGACTCCGCATTCACCAGGGATATTTTCTAAAATCATCGTAGATCCTCAAATTTGAGATACCCCTCTCGCACACTGTTTATCCCCGTTACCTATAGATGCAGATTAGTAAGAGTAGCAATGCCCCATTACCTACAGAAGCAGATTAGTAAGAATAGCATTGCCAATTTAAAATGGGTTCAGCATTTTGACAAGCTAGGTTCATTCATTAGCTGAACAGTTCACTCTAATAGAAACTATATAAGCTCACTAAATTGGTTTTTATGTATCAGCAAAATTATAAATTATTTCACGTCATAGACATGAATAGCCAAAACTATTGATGTTAAGTATTCGTATGCCAAACTGTATCATGTGTGTAGGAGCTGCTTCTTTCCTCAGCCACATCCTGATCCTTATTTTTCCCTCCAAAGGAAAATATATATTTTCGTATCACTTCAATTGTAGGATTTGGGGGAAGATAAGAAAAATGTAATTTCTAACAGAGGTAACATCCATTATATCTCAAACAGGATCAACCATTGTTTGAAGTAATACAGGAAGCTATGCAAAGACACATGCAGGGCATACAGTTCCGAGAAAGGAATGCCGGGCCACAGATAGATCGAAACATGAAGGATGAAGGCACGTAAATTTAACTGCATAGTAAATGTTTACTGAAGTGAAATTAAGTCTTGTGATTATTTACTTGATAAGTATTTGTTTGTGTGCAAACCCTCGGGGTATAACAGTGAAAAAGATTAACATTTCCTAACCTCAGTTTATAATTTCTAGAGGAAAGAAAATTTCTTATCTTTTGTTAGCCAGTTTGAAAGGTAATTTTGGTAGTTGCATTTATAATCATAATAATTGCCATTGACTGGTGCTCAGTGCTAGGCATTGTCATAACTGCTTTGCCTACGTTATTCCCATTTAACATTCCCAAGGACATTGAGAATGAGTTATATTGTTGCCGTTTTTACTAAATGGAAAGACTGAAGCAGAGTAGCTTGCTCAGAGTCGCATAGCTACTAAGTGGCAGACGTGGGATTTCATCCACGGTCTCTCTGTCTCTGTAGCCTAGGCTCTTATAAAGTACTTTTTGTTAAAAAGATTATTTATATATGGAATTAAAATAAACATGCTTTAACTTTTGAGGTCATCATATTCCTCATCTTATGACAGACTCTCATCATCAGCCAATACAAAGTTAATAATAATTTTTTCGTTTTATTCCCCATTCCCCTTAGAGAACCATTCCAGTGGGTTTGTTGTATATTTGTTTTATAAAGCTTATTTCATTTCATGTGCCTGTAGTTTTTTTTTTAACTTTGTAATTTTGAAAGAATTAGAGACTCATAAGAGGTTGCAAAAATGATACATAGAGTATCTTGAACCTTTGCCCAGCTCCTTCAAATGGAGGTACTGTATATAACTGTGGTACATTATCAAAATCAGGAGATTAACATTAGTATGGTGTTTTCAGTTTTCACCAGTTTTTACATTAACTTGCTTGTGTGTATGTGTGTGTGTAGTTCCATGCAATTTGACCCTATGACCACAATCAAGATACAGAACTGGTCTATCATCACAAATATCTTTGTGTACCCCTTTATAGTCATACCTACCTATTTCACCCCTACCCCTGGTCTCTAGCGACTGCTAATCTGTTCTGCATCTGTATAGTTTTGTCATTTTAAGAATGTAGTATAAATGGAATCATACAGTATATAACTTTTTGAGATTGGTTTATTTCACTGAGCATAATGCCCTTGAGATCATCCAAGTTGTTGCATGTATCAATAGTTTATTCCTTTTTTTGCATATACCAGAGTTTATTTAACCATTCATCCACTGAAGGACATTTGGGTTGTTTCCATTTTTGGCTAATGTTAATATAAATAAAGGTACTATGAACATTCATATACAGGTTTTTGTGTGACACATGGGTTTTCATTTCTCTGATATAAATGCCCAAGAATGGGATTGGGTCATATAATAAGTACATGTTTTATTTTATAAGAAACTGCCAGACTATTGCAGAGATGTTGTACCATTGTAAATTCCCACCAGCAAACTGGAGAGATCCAGTTTCTCAACATCTAAACAGTTTTTGGTGTTACCACATTTTTTAAAGCTGTTATGTAAGTTGCATAGACCACTACATATTGTGGTTCAATTTGTATTTCCCTAATAGCTAATGGTGTTGAATATCTTTTTATGTGCTTATTTCCTATCCATCTCCCTACTTTGCTGAAATGTCAGTTCATGTCTTTTGCCCATTTTCTAATTAGAGTACTGGTTTTTTGACTATTGAGCGTATTTTTTTATTGTGGTAAAATATATGTATGCATGTTTATCATTTTACGATGAAATTGACCATTTTAGCCGTTTTTAAGTATACAAATTTAGTTGCTTTAAGTACATTCACAGTTGTGTGCAGCCATCATCACTATCCATCTCCAGAACTTTGTCATCCTCCCAAACTGAAACTCTACCTAGTAAATGGTAACTCCTCATCATCCCCTCTCGCAGCCCCTGGTGACCACCATTCTACTTTCTCTCCCTGTTAATTTGACCATTCTAAGTACCTCACATAAGTGGAATTATAAATAGTTGCCCTTTTGGATCTGGCTTATTTCACTTAGTATAATTTCTTTCTGAATCCTTTTTTTTAAATTGATACATGATAGTTATATACATTCTTAGAATAATTCTTTTAAGGTCTAGCCATGTTGTAGCATGTGTCAGAATTTCATTTCTCTTTTTTGAGTCTTTTTTTATTGTGAGAGAAAACACATAACATTAATTTTACCATCTTAACCATTTTTAAGTTCAGTAGTGTTAAGTATATTCACGTAGTTATGCAGCTGACCTCTGGAACTTTTTCATCTTGCAAAATGAGCTCTATACCCACCAAACACTAATTCTTCCTCCCTCCCCACTCCTCCTAGTCCCTGACAACCACTTTTCTACTTTCTCTTTCTATGATTTTGACAACTTTAGATACTTCAAATGAGTAAAATCATACAGTATTTGTCCTTTTGTGACTGATTTATTTCATTTGGCATAATGCTGCAGTTATCCACAGAGTAGCATATGACAGAATTTCCTTTTTTGTAAGGCTGCATAATATTTCATTGTATGTATACTGCATTTTCTTTATCCATTCATCTGTCAATAGACATTTGGATCACTTCTGCCTCTTGGCTCTTGTGAATAATACTGCAGTGAATATGGTTACGCAAATCTCTCTTCAAGATCCTGTTTTTAGTTCTTTTGGGTATATATCCAGAGGTAGAATTTCTAGATCATATGGTAATTCTATTTCTTATTTTTTGAGGAATCTCTATAATGTTTTCCATAATGGCTACACCATTTACATCCCCACCAACAGTGCACAAGGATTTCAATTTCTCTGTATTGTCATAAATACTTGTCATTTTCTGTTCTTTTGATAGTAATGATCCTAGCAAATGTTAGGTGATATCTCATTATGGTTTTGGTTTGCATTTCCCTAATGATTAGCAATATTGAGCATCTTTTTATATGCTTGTTTGCCAATTATAGGTCTTCTTTGGAGAATTATCTATTCAAGTCTTTTGCCCATTTTTTAATTGGATCGTTTGGTTTTTGGTTGTTGAGTTGTAGAAGTTCCTTATATTCTATATATTAACCCCTTATTGTATATATGATAATTCCATTCCTTTTTAAGGCTGAATAATATTCCATTGTATGTATATACCACATTTTGTGTATCTGTTCATCAGTGGACATTTGGGTTGTTTTTACCTTTCGGCTATTACAAATAATGCTGCTGTGAACACTGGTGTACAAATGTCTGTTTGAGTCCCTGCTTTCAGTTCTTTTGGGTATACCTAGAAGTAGAATTACTGAATCACATGATAATTCTTTGTTGACCTTTTTGAGGAACTGTCCACAGTGGCTGCACCATTTTACATTCCCACCAACAGCGCACCAAGGGTTCCATTTTGCCATATCCTCACTGATACATATTATTTGCTGTTTTTTTGATAGTAGCCATCCTAATGGGTATGCAGTCGTATCTCATGGTTCTGATTTGCATTTCCCTAATGATCAATGATGGCGAGCATCTTTTCATGTGCTTATTAGTCATACGTATATCTTCTTTGGAGAAATGTCTATTCATGTCCTTTTCCCATTTTTAAACTGGGTTGTTTGGGTTTTTGTTGTTGAATTGTAGGGTTCTTTGTATATTCTGGATTTTAAACTTTCATTAGCTGTGGTTTGCAAATATTTTCTCCCATGCTGTGGGTTGTCTTTTCACCGGCTTGAAAGTGTTCCTTAACATACCGAAGCTTCTAATCTTGATGAAATCCAGTTTATCTATTTTTTCTTTTGTTGCCTGTGCCTTTTGTGCCATATATAAGAAATCTTTGCCAAATCCAATATCATGAAGGTTTGCCCTGTATTTTTGTCTAAGAATTTTATAGTTTTAGCTCTTACATTTAAATCTTTGATCCATTTTGAGCTAATTTTTGAAAAGATGGTCCTTTCCTCACTGAATAGTCTTGGCATGCTTGTCAAAAAAACATTTGACCATAGAGGGTGAGCAATACCCTTGTGTCATTGCTGGGCAGGGCATGGAAGTTCAGACTTCCCTCTTAGTCTCTGCTGACAACATGCTGGTAGGAGCGGGGAACACTGTTCTAAACTACTTGCTCTCACTGGGTGCAGGCGGAATTGCATACTGCCCAGTCTCTGTTGACATCACATCAGCAGGGGAGGGGAACGCCACACTGGGCTACGTGCTACTGCCATACTGCCCCAGGGCCAGCTGCTACTGCCAGGTTGGGGTAAAAGTTCAGACTCCCCACTTGGTCTCTTCTGGCACCACATCAGTAAGGGAGGGGAGCATTGCCCTGGGCCATCTGCTACCACCAAGTGGGGGACATGAGTCCAGACTTGCATTCGGTCCCCACTGACATTCCAGGGAGTGTGAACAAACATGGTGTTCGGCTGGGATAGGGTGGATGTTATCATGAAAGTTTCTGTCTGGTTGGGGTACTACTTTCCTTTCCAGGTAAGCAGGTTTTTTGTGGAGCTTTTTGTCAGCACCTGTTGGAGGTTGCGGGTTGCTTCTCTAGTGCAACATCTCATCCAAACTGGGATATGGGGAATGAAAAAAAAAAAAAACTCCAGGGAACTCATCACCCTGTCATTCCTCAAGTCTTGACATTTCTAGCCAATCTGCCTTCCTCTTTACACATTTAGAGTCCTCTTATGATAGTCCGTTATATAACACTCAGGGATTTTTGTTGTACTTAGGAAGAACAGGGAGAAATGAGTCTTCTCCCCTTGTCCATAACCAGAAGTTTTTGTATAATACTTTATGTATTTATGTTTGTTTGCGCCTGTGTAAATTACTTATATATATGTAGTATATATTCAGTATACTATAACATATATGTATACACACTATATATAATGAATTTGTTTTAAAATTCTACACAAATGTTAGACCTAGCAATATAAAAATACATAGTTGTATATATTAGTGTTATCTATGACTAAGCTTTTACAAAAAAGTTATCTTATTATACATATCCTTTTGCAACTTGTTTACTCAATCATTTTGTTTTGGAGATTTATCCATTTTGGTACATGTATATCCAGTTCGTTAATTTTAAATGGTATAGAGAGTTTACCATTGTATGAATAAACCACAGTGTTTATCCATTCTTCTAGTGAGCAGTTTATTTTTTTGTTAATGCAAGCAGTATGGCAATAAATATCCTTGTACACATATCCATGTGCACCTAAATAAAGGTTTCTCTAGAGTATATATAGAAATGAGATTACTACGTGGTAGAATATTCACATCTTCAACTTTTACGGTATCACCAAACTGAGCTTCAGAGTGGTTGTCCTAGTTTATTATATTCCTTTAAAGTTATATAAAATATTTTTATTTAAAATATTTATAAACTATATATAACATATTTATTATAAAACATTTTATTTCATAAATGTTTTATTTTGCTTTTTTAGGTTTTAATATAACTGCAGGGGTTGATGAAGAAACAGGATTTGTTTATGGAGGAAACCGCTTAAATTGCGGCACATGGATGGATAAAATGGGAGAAAGTGACAGAGCTAGAAACAGAGGAATCCCAGCCACTCCAAGGTAGAGTTTATTTTATAGCACATGTATAATTAGACCCTTTTTAAAAAACACATACTTGTGTAATCTTCTATTCTATTAGCCGTAAACTCTCCACATTAAATCAGGATTTCCCTACCTCCCTCCCACCTCCCATCCTTCATTATATAGACACAGTCCTCTTGGTATAAGTTATCAAACAAAACTATCTATTCTCTCCTGGAAGTTCTCATGGGTTGCTTCTCTGTAAGCACCTCAAAAGAAAGTTTTATAATTTATTATCCCAGTAGTTAAGACATTTTCTTTTTCTTTTTTAAGAGACAGTTTCTAACTCAGTCGTCCAGGCTAGAGTATAGTAGCACAATCATAGTTTACTATAGCCTTAACCTCCTGGGCTCAAAGGATCCTCCCACATCAGCCTCCCAAGTAGTTAAGACTACAAACATACACCACAATGCTGAATAATTTTATTTTTTTTTATAGAGGCAGAGTCTCACTATGTTGTCTAGGTTGGTCTCAAATTTCTGGCCTCAAGCAATCCTCCCACCTCAGCCTCCCAAAGTGCTAGAATTACAAGTGTGAGCCACTGCACCCAGCCAAGACATTTTATTAACTTGAACTGCTTTCATTGTAAACATTTTATTAAGCAAACATGGAAAACAGCCAGTTGTTCTGTCTTTTATGAAATCCTTTCCTGAACCCTTTTCCCCCCAATTTTTTTCTAGCATGCGTCATTCAGAGGTTTTTATTGTTATGATTTTAAATGCTTAATACAGTATCAGAAATTTTCTGTATAGTATCAGAAGCTATCAGAAAACAGCTTCTGATACTGTATATTAAGCTGAGAAGCTACTTTCTTATTCTAAATTTTATCTTGGAATTGTCCAAAAAGTAATTATTTAAAGTTACTATCTTTACATGCTTTGCAAATTATTTTAAAACCCTATTTTGGTACGTTAAATCTTGTACTTCCCTTTTATTTTCCTTAAAAATGAGCTTTGAAATTAATGTCTGTGTACCAAGAAACCACTAAGCCAGAAAAATAAAAAAATTTTAAAAATAAGCAAATTAATGTCCCCACCTCTGCTGGCTTTCTCCAGCCCCATATACCAGGTTTGCTATCTTTTCTCTAGTGCTCTCAGTATTCTCTGGCACTCCACTCCTACCTTTTTCCAACTGCCATCTCCTTTTACTCCATAATCCCCATTCTACATCATAGAATTTTTTAAAGACGTTAGGAAGGTAGACAATGGCAAAATAGTAAGAGGAGAGATTTGTTATGTGATATACATTCTTGTAAAGTGAGGATTATTTGGAGAGATAGTTGTTTATGATATAATTATATGATTCATCAAAATTGCTGAATTCACTTTAATGCTTAAATGGCTACAACTTAGAGAATAAAATTTGTTTTTTAATTTTAGAGATGGGTCTGCTGTGGAAATTGTGGGCCTGAGTAAATCTGCTGTTCGTTGGTTGCTGGAATTATCAAAAAAAAATATTTTCCCTTATCATGAAGTCACTGTTAAAAGACATGGTATGCTGTTCATTTTATTTACAAAGAAACTTCAAATGTACTATCTGTATTCACAACCTATGTAATCATCATTTGCTTCAATCAACTAATATTAGAAAGTCCTTGAGATTAAGAGGAAGGAAAAGTCATTTATAATATGAAAAATTGTAACAAATCTGATTTCGAACCACATCTTTATAGCAACTTTGAACTGACAGAAAAGCAGCATAGTTATTGCTTTCATTGTGCTTCTCTTTTTCCTTAGTATGACTATAAACAAATTACACTTCTGTGAACAATTTAAAAATCTTTACGTCTTTTTTTCTTTAAATCTTTTTCTAAAACAGTGCTGTACAATATGTGTAATGTGAATCACACACGTAATTTTAATTTTCTAGTACCCACATCTAACAAAAGAAAAAAGAAACAGGTGAAATTAATTATGAGATATTTAACTCAATGCATGTGAAATATTATTTCAACACAATATAAAATGATTCATGATCTATTTTGCATTCTTTTTGGGTGATACTAAGTCCTTGAAATCCAATGTATATTTTACATTTGTAGCACATCTCAATTCAGATGTGCTACATTTTCAAAAATAGGTAATTTATTGCCTACTATTACAGTAGATAAAAATAAGTTAATTAAATATTACTGTTTGGCTGTAACTAGGTATGTAAATTGCTTTGAATGTTTAAAACTTATATCATTTTTCAGGAAAGACTGTAACAGTCTCATATGATGAGTGGAACAGAAAAATACAAGACAACTTTGAAAAGCTGTTTCATGTTTCAGAAGACCCTTCAGATTTAAATGAAAAGCATCCAAATCTGGTTCACAAACGTGGCATATACAAAGATAGTTATGGAGCTTCAAGTCCTTGGTGTGACTACCAGCTCAGGCCTAATTTTACCATAGCAATGGTTGTGGTAAGTGATTTGTTTGTTAATTTTAAATTTCAAAAAATGTGATAGAGTTTTACTTCTTTATTCCCACTTGTTTTCAAATTCACTTAATTACTAAAAAGTAGTGTATTGCTTACTGGATAGTGTTATATAGTCTTTTCTAATTAATAAAGTATTATGCATATCACCTTTAAACTATAATATGCAGCAAAAAATAGAAAATAATGGATGTTAACTAATGAAGTGTTTCCCAGTGTTTTTTCACATCATAGCACACTTAGAAAATATTTTTAGAGCACACTGGGCTAAATGGACTAGGCTGCTTGTGCCAGATCCAGCTGTTGCAGTTAGCCCCAGGCCTCACCCAGCTGCCCTGAAAACTGAGGTTGTCTGTATTTGGAGCCACCTGTGCCACAAGCAGTGCCTCAGCATGCTAGATGGAAAGCTCTGAACTAGTGAATTAAAGTGGGTAGCTTAGATTCATATTCTATTTCTTTGTAGTATTACTGTAATTAGTTCTATCTAGCCAAGAATTCTAGACTCTGTCATTTTTTATCTATACTTCAATCTAAAAATAAACTATAAGGACAGTCAAATAGAGAGGGCCTGTGTTCTTCCATGCCTTTCTAGCTGTTTCCTCGTTGTCAAGGAGAGTACTAAACATAGAGCTATAAATTATAGTAGAATGAAAAATGCAAAGGTATGCAAAGATAGCTTCAGTTCAATATGCATTTGATTTCATTTAACCGTTAAAATGAATGCAGATTCTTGGTCAACAATACTGTTACTCCTTCACATCACAGGTAAGTGTATTCGTGCTATTGGAGCAAATGAATACTTGTTGACTAAGTTCTTCTGTATTTTATTATGATCCTAGAAGCAACAAATGGTCACCAGATATGCTTAAAGAAAGCTATTGTAAATCTTCTGAAGAATGAATTGGATAAGTTTAGGTATATTCTGCCTTCGGTGTAGCTGTGGCAACTTCCTTTTGGAGCTGGGTAACTTTCTTGAAGTGACACAGGGAAATAATCGCCTCTAAGAGCTTTACTAACTTCTAAGACCAAGAACCACGCTTCCACACCTCATAAGATTAGATCTGGTTAGGCATCTGTACTCAAATTCTGACTCACACTGGATTTTTAAATAATTTTTATTCTTTTCCAAGTTTATGAATAGTTTGTTTGGGTGGGAACTAATTCTTCTGTGACCTTTAACACTTGTGTATTTGGTTTTAACATTCATTAGGCACCTGAACTCTTTACTGTAGAAAAAGCCTGGAAAGCTTTGGAGATTGCAGAGAAAAAATTGCTTGGTCCCCTTGGCATGAAAACTTTAGATCCAGAGTAAGTTGGAATATAAGTATTAAGAATGTTGTTAATATTATATTTAATCCAAATACATTCACATCAACCATAATTTTTTTGCTTACCCGTAACATCTCTAAAATTGCAAACTGAGTTTTTAAAAACATCTTCTAAATCTTCATTAAGCATCAATATTCAAAACGCTTTTAGCTTTATATTTCATAATCAATGAGTTTTAAATTTATAAAACTAGTATATAATGAATATTTTCTAATGCCTATTTTTTCTGATTGTAATACATGATTATTGTATACATTGGAAAATACAGATGTATATAAAGAAAGAAGTAAGATTTCTTAAAAGCTCTTCATCCATAGATAAGCATCACTACCATCTGGCCTATTGCCCAGTCTTTTCTGTGCACTTTTGTATAAATTCGGACCTTACGTGCACAGACCTAGAAGAACTTACATAAAAAATTTCAATTTCTTGCTGAATTTCCCCACCCCCAATTCTGCTCCTCAGAGGCAATCTTTATTTTGTAAGGTGTTTCCCCTAGTAGTTCCTTCCATATTTCTAAGTAATATGTGCATGCAGCTATTTTGCGATTTTTTTAAATATTAGGCATGATTTGTTTACTTTTTGTGATGACAGATGAGGATTTAATTCTGTTCTCACCTCACCACTATTCCTCTCCATCCTTTCTATGCAATTATACCACTTTTTACTTACAAATGTTTTTATCTTATGATTGTGTTTATGCCATATTTCTTGTCTTTTCCAACTTCTATTTTTTCTTGAGTTTCTAATGACCTATTTTTCTTCAACTGTTTTTCCTGAAAGCTTGATACTCATCATTAATTTGTTCTATGTCAATAGATAACAGGACCCCATCCTCCCAAAACTTTTGTAGATTTTTCCTACTTCGTACACATTTCAGTCTCGAGATGCAAAATTTTATATGTGTATTCTTATCTACATTCTGAGATGTTCTCCACATTTTCAGGAGTTAAGAACCACTGGTCAAAACTAAAACCTACAGTTAAAGCTGACTCATGCAGCCAATTCTACTTCACTAAAAAAAAGAAAAGTATCAATTTAATTAAATGGAGTATAGATAAATGTCTTGTATAATCTGTTGCAGTAAGTTTGTAATATTTATACATTATATGTATATGTTTATATATTATAAATTCTGTGTATTATAACAATGTGTAAATCAAAGTTGCTGTTTGTAATCTGATAATACACCAATTTTAAAATAAGTTCATGGAGAAGCATGTTTATTCAAATCATTCTATGTATATTTTAATGATTGTACATATATTAAAGATCTAGTGAAATAATTGACTTTAAACCAACCAATATTTAGTGTCAGGCTAACTCCTTGAAGGCAAGATGCCTGAATATCTTATTTTTTTTTCATTAACCAGTATTTGTTAATCATTCCTAACACATTGTTAAAGTCCTCTGAACTCAGTATATACTGAGTGAAATTTAAATGGATCAGGTACTAATGCTGAGCTTATTCTATAGATTGTATGACAAAATAATTTGATTATTTCTCTTACCTTTGCTATTGAAATTTTTCTGATGCTTTTTATAATGTCTGATCTTTTATTTAACTTAAATTTCAATCATTTTGCAGTGATATGGTTTACTGTGGAATTTATGACAATGCGTTAGACAATGACAACTACAATCTTGCTAAAGGCTTCAATTATCATCAAGGACCTGTAAGAATTTAATTTCTTACCTCTGAGTTTTTATTTTAAATGATTTTTCAAATAATTTTAGATATTCATAGTTCTTTTTTTTTCTTTTAAAACATCTTTTTAGGAGTGGCTGTGGCCTATTGGGTATTTTCTTCGTGCAAAATTATATTTTTCCAGATTAATGGGTCCGGAAACTAATGCAAACACTGTATTTTTGGTTAAAAACGTTCTTTCCCGACATTATGTTCATCTTGAGAGGTAAGTCATCAGAGGCATGTAATTTCCGTAACTAGTGTTTAGTCAATTTATTAGATATTAGATAAATAAAATTTCCTTAGAATTCATTTCTGTATCCCCTAGGTATCCCAATGAAATTTCAAACCTGCACTCTTTAACACAACCAGTCTTATCATGTAATTTTCACCTTCCCTGATTATTTAGGTTATTTATTTGAAGTTGAGGACTTGATATTGTATGATTTACACATGTGAAATAGTCTTTGATTTTTAAAACTTATCTGATATTTTTGGATATGGTTATCACAGGATAGATACAAAAAAGTAAAAGTACTTTTTAAAAAATAAATAAAAATAAGTGAAAAAAATTTTAATTCAAGAAATTTTTTAAAAATTAAACTAGTAGCATTACAGCTCTTTTAGAATTTGTCTATAGGTTTTCCGGTCCTCACAGGAAGACACCCCACCTCCCCACTCAAGTTTAAAAAAAAACCTAAATTAAAAAAATAAAACTAGTAAAGGTGATATTAAAACAAAGGCTGGGCCTTTTGAGTTAATTGATTCAGAGATACATCAGCAAATAATCTTCAGAAATGCTTTACTTAAAATATCAGAGTTTGCTTTTTGACTATTATTTCAAGAACCATTTCTTACCTCCTTTGTCCTAATTATTAGCAGCTCAAGTGTCAGAGTTATATGTCTTTATAAGATGGTACAAATTCAGTCAAAGGCTATCTTAATTTCTCAAATCCTAGATTATAACTAAATATATCTATGTCTTATTGTTCAGAGTAATTATGCATAAGCAGAATAATTTTATCTCTTGTCTTGCAAGCACACAAGGGACTTCTACCCTGGTGAATGTTGTATGGAAGTTTGACTCCATTAGCTTAAATGTAGTCATAGAAAACCCAACCCTACCATGATTCTTCTACCTCATCTAGAGATTGAATCTGAGTAAATGTGACGTGCACATTCTTATATTCTGTTCATCACTGCCCTGTAATACTTCTCATTATTTGCATTTATTTTCTCTTTCTTCCCTTTTGACCATGAAAAGTACAAATATCTGGCACTGCAGGGATCATTCCACTTTTACTTATGATCTCATCCTGTCACATCTGTGCCATGACCGACCTTGCTTTAGTGATTATCCTCTTTCCATCTTTCCTTCTTAAGCTACAAAGATATTTGTTGGCCCATCTTAAAATGGGCCTTTGTACTGTTACCATCTCAAACCTTGTCCTGCACAAACTTCCCATAGCAGTAACCTCCCAATTCCTTTTACTTTCTGACCACCCACTTGGTGATTACAACCTTCAGTCTTGCTTCTGCCCTCGCCACTCTGTAGAAGCCCCTCAACAAGATCCCATCTGTTTCCAAGATCCCAACTTCCTTCTAGTGCTCGTCTTTGACCTGGCTATTGGTTTCTCCTGCTTTCCAGAAAAACCTTATACTGTCTGTAGCATTAGGTTTGACTTGTTTACCTATTAACAGTAACAACTGTAATAATAAAATTTATTGAGTGCTTACTATGTTCTAGGCATTGTTCTAAATGTATGTATATAAAATCCCTCATTTAATCTAAATAGCCATATAAAATAGCTACTACTACTTTTTTTTATCTTATGTGACCATGAAGGAGTTACTTCTCTAAGCCTCAGTTTCCTCATCTGTATAATGGATAAGCTAGGATTGTTTTGGGGATTAATGTATTAATACATGTAACATGGGCAAGATACTAACTCAGATATGAGCTATCAGTAATTATCTAAAAAGGTCGAGTAAGCTGTACAAAGTCAAATGGCAGGTAATCTGGGCGAGCTCTTACTAAACTCCAGGCAATCTGGCTCCCCAGGCTGTGTTCTTTTTAGTGGTTTTACTGGCTTATCTTCCTAACACCTAAATGTATTCATTCTCCAAAAATCTGTCCTTCATATTCCTTTCTTTTTTATTTTATATCTCCTCCTGTATATTTCATCTCATTTCATGTCTTCACTTATTCAGATAATTTCAGATTCTTTCACAAGCTTCAGTTCTACTTTTCAACTGATGAATTTCTTACCTTAGATGTTTCCCACCCGTTTTTTTTCTCACTATAGTTTCCATTTCTGTTATAATATTGCCATTATTCATGTTCTCCAAGCTCAAACTTTATAATTTTTCTTCATTACCTCCTCAGAACATCCAGATAAGTTGTCAAGACTTGATTCTCTCACTGCCACCTTGTAAGAGCTCACCTTTTTTTTTTCCTGTTCCCACTTCCCAATTTGTAACTCAGCACCTTTCTCTTGAGTAGGCAGTGGCCTCACACTTCAGTGTCCTCTCTGTCTGCCTTGTCACATTACCCCACACCAGATTAATTTTGTTGAAGTATAACTCTCACAATTTTAATGTTATGTTTAGAAATTGTCAGTAACTCCCCATTGCCTACAGAAAGAAATCCACATACCTTAGTTTCCACAATCTTTTCTCAAAATACCTTTCCATTTTTATTTATTACTGTCTCTTGTATGCTACTTTTGATAGCTTAGTAGCTTCAGGTGTGGGCCTCGGGTTCAGATTAGATTTCAAACTCTGTCCTTGCTGCTTACTTTACATATGACTTTAAGCAAGTTATCTAACCTCCCTGAAATAAATTTCATCATCTATAAAATGAGAATAATATTGTCTCATTAGTTGATGTTGAACTTACATGAGACGATAGATCAAAAATACTTGTAACAACTGGTTTTATCTAAAGTGAATTATTCATCTTTTAATTATCTATAGAACCTGTAGTGATGTCACCATTCTCATTCTTGATATTGGTAATTTGTATTTTCTCTCCTTTTTCTCTGATCTGCTTGGTTAGAACTTTATCAATTTTATATATCTTCTTAAAGAACCAGCTTTTGGTTTTATT
>RJWJ010004520.1:36263-75539 GCA_004363605.1 Indri indri
TCAAGCAATCCTTCTGCCTCAGCCTCCCAAGTAGCTGGGACTACAGGCATGTGCCACCGTGCCTGGCTAATTTTTTATATATATGTTTTTAGTTGTCCAGCTAATTTCTTTCTTTCTTTTTTTTTTTTTTTTTTTTTTGAGATAGAGTCTCACTCTGTTGCCCAGGCTAGAGTGCCGTGGCGTCAGTCTAGCTCACAGCAACCTCAAACTCCTGGGCTCAAGCAATCCTTCTGCCTCAGCCTCCCGAGTAGCTGGGACTACAGGCATGTGCCACCATGCCTGGCTAATTTTTTTTTCTATATATATTTTTAGTTGTTTGGCCAATTTCTTTCTATTTTTAGTAGAGACAGGGTCTCACTCTTGCTCAGGCTGGTCTCGAACTCTTGAGCTCAAACAATCTGCCCGCCTCGGCCTCCCCGAGTGCTAGGATTACAGGCGTGAGCCACCGTGCTCGGCCTGTTTTTCTGTTTTCTATTCATTGATTTCTACTCCACCCTTTATTATTCCCTTTCTTCTGCTTACTTTAGGTTTAATTTGTTCTTCATTTTCTAGTTTCTTAAGGTAGAAATTGAGGTCATTGATTTAATACTTTTGTTCTCTTCCAATATAAGTGCTTTATGCTACAAATTCCCCACTGAATACTAAATTAGTAGCATCCCACAGCTTCTGATATGTTGTGTTTTTATTTTTATTCAGTTGAAAATACTGTTTTCACTTTTTATTTCTTCTTTAACCCTTAGGTAATTTAGAACAGTGTTATTTCGTTTTCAAATATTTATGAATTTTCCAGAGATGTCCTGTTAATGTTTTCAAAATTAACTCCATTATGGTCAGGGAATATACTTTGTATGACTCTAATCCTTCTAAATTTATTGATAGTTGTTTTATGGCTCAGAATATGTTCTATCTAGATAACCTATTTGCAATTGAAAAGAATGTGTATTCTGCTGTCGTTGGGTGGAATATTCCATAAATGTCATTGAGTCAAGTTGGTTTATAGTATTGTTCAAATTTCCTAGGAATTTTCTGTCTACTTGTTCTATAAATTATAGGTGGAGGAATATTGAAATCTCCTACTATAATTGTCTATTTCTCTATGTAGATATATTAACTTTGCCTCATGTATTTTGAAACCGTATTATTAGGTACATAAATGTTTAAGGTTATGTTCTCTTGATGAATTGACCCCTTTATGGATATAAAATGGCCTTCCTTATTACTGGTAATATTTCTCTGCTTTAAAATCTACCATGTTCGATATTGATAGAATCATTCCAGATTTCTTTTGATTAGTTGTTACCACAGTATCTACTTTTCCATGTTTTTATTTTTAACCTATTTGTGTCTTTGTATTTAAAGTGGGTTTCTTGTACACAGAAGCATATGATTGGGTCTTGCTCTCTTATTGCAGCCTGATGATCTCTGCCCTTGCAGCATTTAGACCATTTACAATTAAATCTATTTGTTTTCTGTTCATCCTGTCTGTTCTTTGTTAGCCTTTTCCTCTTTTTGTACTTCTTTTCAATATTTTTTATTCCATTTTATCTTCTTTCTTGGCTAATTAGCTATAATTCTTATTTTGGTTTTTTAAGGTTGCATTAGGTTTATAGTATACATCTTTACCTTATATTTTACCTTCAAGTAATACACCAGTTCAAGTATAGTATAAGATCCTTAAAATAGTATAGTTCCATTTCTCCCCTCAAGGCCTTTGTGCTATTATTGTCATCCATCTTGCTTTTACATATGTTATAACCCCCACACTACAATCTTGCTATTTTTGTTTAAGCACACAGTTATCTTTTAAGGATATTTAAATAATACAGAAAAAAGTCTTATGTAGTTACTTAGTTGCCATTTCTAGTGCTTTTCATATCTTTATGATTATCCATATTTTCATCTGGTATCATTTTCCTTCTGCCTGAAGGACTTCTTCTATCATGTCTTGTAGTGTGGGCCTCCTTATGATAAATTCTTTCAATTCATGTAAGTGAAAAGTTTTTATTTTGTCTTCATTTTTAAGATAATTTCACTGTGTATGGAATTCAGGGTTGACAAGTTTCTTTCTTTCTGTGCTTTAAAGTTCTTGCATTCTTTTGACAAGAAATCTGCTATCATTCTTATGTCTCACCTGCCATCAATTCCATCGAGTGTTTTTCATTTCACACATTGTAGTTTTCATTTCTTGAAGTTTTATCTCGGTCTTTTTCATCTCTAACATATTTCTGCTTAATGTTAAGAACATATGGAGCATAGTTGCAGTAGCTATTTTGGTGTACTTGTCCACTAATTCATTTCTGGATTGCTTTTGCTTATGCTTATTCTCTTTATTATGGGTCACATTCTCCTGCTTCTTTGCCTAGTATTTTTTTTTATTAGATACCAGATATGAATTTTACCCTGTTGGATGCTGGATTTTTTTGTATTTCTGTAAATATTCTTGAGCTTTATTTTAGAATGCAGTTAAACTATTTGGAAACAGTTTGATCCTTTCAGGTCTTGATTTTAAGCTTGGTTAGGCCTGACCAGAACAGCATATAGTCTAGGACTAATTATTCTCCACTAATGAGTCAAGACCCATCTAAGTTCTCTACCCTATCTCCCTAAAATTAAGAAATTTTCAAATCTGGCTGGTGGGAACAAGGAAGTGTCATGTACTGCTTCATCTAATCCTTTCGGCTGGTTCTCTCTTCATTCTTGAGTAGTTCTCTCCTATGAATTCGCTAATCGGTACACTACAAATACTAGAGTGGGACCCTTTGCATATCTTCAAAGTTCTTTCTTGGCACAGCTCCCTCGTCTCCAGAATTCTGTCCTGCAAACTGTACCTGCCTTCGTCTTCCTAGATTCTCAGTTCGACTCGAGGAGGCTCCATCTGCCTTCTCCTCCCTGTACCAAACCCTGGAAACTCTCTCAAGGCAGTAAAGTGTAGCAATCCTATGGCGTGCTTCATTTGTTTCTCATTTTCAGGGATCACTGTTCTTCATTGCCTATTTAATGTCTTAAAAATTATTGCTTCATACACTTGTCCCTTTTTTTTTCTTTTTTTTTTTTCCAGAGATAGGGTCTTGTTCTGTCGTCCAGGCTGGAGTGCAGCAGTGTAATCATAGCTCACTGTAGCCTCGAACTCCTGGGCTCAAGCGGTTCTCTGACCTCAGCCTCCTGAATAGCTATGGGAGTGTGCCACCACACCCAGCTAATTTTTTTTTACTTTGTAGAGACAGAAGTCATGCTATGTTGCCCAGGCTGGTCTCAAACTCATGGCCTCATGCGATTCCCCCCACCTCAGCCTCCCAAAGTGCTAGGATTATAGGCATGAGCCACCACACTCAGCCTGTCTAGTTCTTTGGTTGTATCAGACAGGAAAGAAATTCTGTCCACACTGCTTCCTGTTTGTCACATATAGAAGTCCTTGCTCTCTGGCTCAGCAAGATGTTCTAGGTTTATCTTTTACTTTCATGACCACAGCTCTGGAATTGGGCAATTCTCTAAGGAGCCCTGGTTCTTTTTTTCTTTTTCTGTCTTTTTTTTTTTTTTTTTTTTAATTCAGAGGCAAGAAGGAACCCTGGTTCTTTATAGTGACAAATATTATTTAGAAGCCAGATGTGGGCACTTGGCATATTCTATGCCCCCCAGTCGGTAGAGCTAAGGAACGTATATGATACATACACATAGATATACGCATGCACACATATCTTCATCTCTATGTGGTTCTGTCTCTATATATTGAAAACCTGAATTCACACCAGTTCCAATCTGTTGCTCAGTATTTAATTCTATTTTCTCCCTTCCCATATTGTAATTGTCTTTTCCAACAGTGAGTAACCTACTTCCCACACAGGGCTGTCACCAATACATGGACTCTGCTCAGCCTGTTTGGGCCTAATGCCCCACACTAGGCCACCTCCATGGGTGGATGCCCTTCTTGTGCCACCTGGGCTCTGATTACCTACTATGGCCCACCCTTGCCCTTAGTGCTTGGTGTGAGCTCCTTCCTCCTACCTCTTGGGCTCTGATATCCCACTCCATACTACCTGTTACCCTTCCCTCCTCTCCTCCCCAGTTGTGGTGACCTTGCTGTGTCCTACCTAATGACTTTAGGAAGGGGGAAATCCTTATAACAGTATGGATATGTTTCCTGTTGTGTCCGGATCTAATTATGAGCAGCATATTAGTGGTTTTATAACCTTGTTTTGTTCCTTAATTTTGGTAGTATATTAGTTTGCTAGGGCTGCCATAACAAAGCACTACAAACTGAGTGACAAACAACAGAAATTGTTAAACAAAATATTGTCTCACAGTTCTGGAGGCCAGAAATCTGAAATCAAGGCAGAGGCAGGGCCGTGCTCCCTCCGAACGTGCTAGGGAAAGATCTCTCCCAGCCTTCTTTCCTTGCTGCTGGCAGTTCTTGGCTTGTGGCAGCAAAACTCCCATCTTCATGTGGCACTCTGTGTGCATGTCTGTGTCCGGATTTCTCCTGTTTAAAAGGACAGTGGTTATATTGGATTAGGGCCCACCCTACTCCAGTATGACCTTATCTTAACTAATTACATCTGCAGTGACCCTATTTCCAAATAGATTCACAGTCTGAGGTACTTGGGGTTAGGATTTCAACATATGAATTCTAAGAAGGGGACACAACTCAACCCATTACAAGTACCCAGGTATCCGACATCAGAAATTTGGCATTTTAGTCTGAGGTGGCTTGAATACTTAGAAACAAATGTTTTCTATATTTTTCCTTTCTCTATGACAGTTTTTTTAAATGTGGTACCCAGCCGATGTTGTTATTAATTATTATCTAAAATATCCTGTATTTATCCAGTAGAATTATTTTTTTTCAATTTTTACTCTGAAATATTTGGAAACTACAGAAGAGTATATGTAACATAGCCCTGAGTTACAAATAGCATTAATAATGAAACAAATATGTTCCCACAACCCAACTTAAAAAACAAACATTACAGATTTCTGTATTTTTGGTTTTTATAAATTTACATTTTATATTTAAGGGATTATGTTGAAATTAAGAATAAGTTTGATATGCTAATGCTATATTTTGATAGACTTGGAACAAGTGATTTGACCTCTGTAAATCTCTGTTACCTCTCTACAGATAGGAATAATTATGGTACCTACATCATAAGGTTACTAGGAACATTAAATGAGATAATGTAGATAAAGTGCTTGGTATTAGAACATAATAAATGCATAATAAATACTAAATTTATTCAGTAGAATGAGAAATTGGTTTTAAGTAGAAAGTACTCTAGAATAGCATTTTTTTTCCTAATCATAGTTCTTAGTATTTCTTCATTACTTCATTTAGTTTTACAATCTTATCAAGATCCCACATAATATGCCTGCATAGTTACAATTTTAGTCTCATGAACATACTCCAAAAGGAATAAAATTATGCCTGAGAGGGTATTTGTCTCCATATTTATATATTGCTTTTAATGATGGTTTCTTCTATGATTTTAATACATGAAGGGATTCCTTTGTATTTGTAAGTCTTAAATCCCAAAGATAGAATATGAAAGAATTATTTCAGTCTAAATTCTTTATATGTGCATCTTGAGGATATTGTTTTATTTAGCAAATGACTATATATGATTGTTTTCTATACTAGAAGGTAAAAATGAACAGGTCTTGCCTGTTTTGTTAATATGTGTTAGATTATACTCATAAAATGTCTTTTCTTTCTTTCAGATCTCCTTGGAAAGGACTTCCAGAATTGACCAATGAGAATGGCCAATACTGTCCTTTTAGCTGTGAAACACAAGCCTGGTCAATTGCTAGTATTCTTGAGACACTTTATGATTTATAATTGGTTCATGGATATTTATTAACTGTGCAATCACTTGTATTATGGAATACAAGGTCATAATATAACGTAAATGCCTTAAACGCACAGGCTCAAGTCATTTTAAAAATCTTATCATAATATTGATGCCCAATTAGGTAAGACTGTAAAAGCATTGATTTTTCTGTTTTTTGGGTTTTTTTTTTTAAAATGTACGGAGGTAGCTTTCTATTTGAATCAAAAACATTATAATTACCAATGGAATGTTTGGAGTTCAGTAAGTATTCTTCAAATGCCTAGAAATTCAGAGTTTCAAAAGGAAAAATCATCTAATCTATTTGTACATAAGTGAAAGTAAAATATGAAAATGCAATAATGAAATAGAAAGTTATCTTTAAATTGTGGTATATATTATCTTCAGTAACAATTCATACTGAATAGGCTGTGGCTCATTAATGTTCTCACCATTTACTAAGTATAGAATGCACTTTGCTCACTGCATTTAATAAATATTTAACGAATATTGAATGATGGAAATTTCCACCTACAATATATGTTCATAAATGGAGCACAGATGTTCAAAATGTGCTTTTATTTTTTTCACTGATATATTAATATTTTTTTAATATAATGAATGCCAACAGGATATTTAACATAATTTACTATGCTAATGATGCATAGGATATATGGAAAAAAATGCAAAGCATTAGAAAATTTCCTAAAAATGGTTTTCTTACATTAGTCTTGAGTTCCAGTTTCCTTATATGAGATAGTTTACATTTTTAAAGTGAAAATTATGAAAACTTTAAAAAGAAAAACTGTTATATTGATTTTCTAAAAACTTAACTAAATTATCTTTAGTTTGTATACAAAAAAATCTATTGATAGAACATAGTAGATACTGGTTTCCTATTAACCAAAACCTACATTGACAGGGTTAGCACTGACAACGATCTTAATAAAAATAAAAATATAGATATAAGTTCAATCGTTATCTTGAATTCAATAAAATTATTGAAAAGTTATTCAAGTTTTTTTAAATTAAAAAACGTAGGCCACAGTGGTGAGATCACTGCATCCTAACCGCTAGACCACCAGTGACATGTAAAGTAAGATACCTTAAATTATTAAATCTGAAAAGGTCACAAAAGGAATAAGGTTTCTAACATTTATATGAGTTGACTAGTTTTGAATAGTACTACTTATTTCCTAGACGAAAGTCTTTGTTTTCTTCAGTTTTTTTTACTGGTTTTTTCCTCAAGAAAAAACTTAAATTTGACCATTATACTTTCAGTTGAAAGAAAGTAGTTGCAAAACTCCTTTCATTGCTATTTAATATTATTCAGTGGTTTATTTATAGCTAATAAAATAATGGTGCAGTAGCACTTTTCTTAGTGAGAGATCACATGCCAAAACCCTACGCTATGGCTGAGAAATAAAAAGAAAAATGAGAAACAAGCAAACTGAAACTGTGTGCAGCAAAAATATATAAATGCTTCAGCTGTCAAATACTCATGCTCGAATGCTCCTGCAGTTTACTGTAGTATTACTGCCCACCCTTCTTCAAAGCTGATCTTACTTTAGAAGTAGTTTTAAATAGCTTAGTTTTCTGGTTTCCCAACCTAACACAGATGAAATCCTACAAATTTAAGGACAGTTGTGATAGTAATCTGATCACTATCTGTAAACACATTGCTTTCCAAGTTTCCCTTCAGTTCCTTCCTTGCTCAATATATAATCTTCTGTAAACTGTAGAGGCAAAGGAATGACCTTCCTTGAGAGAACCATCAGTTCATCAAAGGTTTATGTAGTTTTGTTGCTGTACCCTAACTTTTATATTAAAGGGGGTAAGAACAGTAACAGAAAACATATTTAATGAAAGCAAGAACTAACAGCTGACAATTAAATGTGACCAAAAAAATAATTAACAGGTTGACAGTTTTAAAAATACAACCATATTGGGTTATCGATAGTAGGGCAAAGACCCATCTTGGTAAACTTTTAGGATTTTTGGTTACACTAGAAAACTAAGTGTTTCATATTCCTAATGAGGAATATTAATAAAAGAACATTGTTCCACTCTGCATGGTCTATTTTAAAGTTTAAGAAGGCATGTTACACATTAGTCCATCCAGAGTAGTTAAAATAGCAATTTTAGACTTTAGAAGGAAAACTGTTATTTGACTAAAACACATTTAGGTAGAATGCTTCATTCTTGAGTAATGCTAGATAAGGTATTATATTACATTTCGACAGTGGTTTGTGCATTGGTTTTTGACTGATCCAAATCAATCTTACCCTTTAAAATGAGAAGTAAACTTGCCAGTTTAACTAGTATGTTGTGGTATTTTAATAGCAAATAAGTTTTCAAAGATAATTGGGGAAACGTCAGACCTGTCATCCTATTTATCAATATTGTTTAATGTGTGAATTGTAATCCGTTTCTGATATGTCTTAAGCTGCTCTATGTAGTGCACAAATGGCAGTTATGTCTGTGTTTCAAGAAAATAAAAATCTTTTCTAAAGGACCACATTTTGCTTTCATTCAGTCATTTACCAGTTAATTTGTAAATGCTGACCTCTGCAGGATGTGTGGAGGCCGAGAGAGGAGGAAGAGTTCTAGACTGCGCTGGTAATTTATTTAATTAGCCATGTCACATTTAGGAGCAAAATAAACTTTCAATGTACAAATAGATCTTTTAGCAACTATACACTTCTCTAGTATTTCTTGAAACTTTTTATACTACTGTGAACTTTTTGTTTACCTTTCTTTTATATATATGTATATACAATTTATTTAATAAATTAATGTCATTCGAAATACAGTGCCAGAACATTATGCCATTGAACATGCTGGTAATGTTTGTCATGAAGCATCTGTGCTCACGTTAGACTGGTGGCGCCCACGACTGCTAGTGGTTCCTGAGATTAATGCCAGAGCAGCACTAGTTATCTGGCTCCTCTGCACAGCTAGCGCAGAAAATTCCTGAACACGTCACCTTCTTGAGACTTTGCTTCCCACATTAACCTTTCATAAACTTACTTAAGGCAAATACTACAGGCCAGAATATACATGATGTATATACATGCCTCCTAAAATAGCCAAAAAGACGTTTTCACTTTTAATTACTGAATAATACATATATATTTATAGAAAAACATCTAATGACCAAAGTTGATCCATTTGGTCTTTGCCTTAATTACTGGTTCATTTTTATTGCAAATGTATATGTCTTCAGATAAAAGATACTAACCCAAAAAGAAAAAAAAATATATGGCCAAAGTGGAGGAAGAAGAAAAAAAAGATATTAACCTAAAAATCCAAACCTGTAATTACCAAATAGTTTTAATTAATTTTGTCAAACTTACTTATATAGACCCTCAAAGTACCAATATAACAAACTCAAGGAATTTGCTTAGGTTTTCTTCCCATTTGTATGAGTCTTGAATTATAAAGTAACACTGATACTTTGTCATTTTGACTGCAATATTTTTTCTAATATATTTGCATTATAATTTTGGTTAGAGGTTTTTTGTTTTTGCTTAGCTTACAAAAGATTTTTTTCTTTAATCAAATCTTTCAGTGTTTACCTTTACCTTTGTGATCTCTTCTATCCCTTCAAAATTTAATCAGTCTCATTTAATAAATTTTGTTCCTATTTTCTTCTGGGGTTTTATTATATATTTTTATAGCTGAATCTGATATGAAGGGAGACATTAGATTTTTTTCAAATTGTCATATTCCAAACTCATGAGTTGAATGTGATTTATGGTGATTATTTTTTTCAAGCATTGGATTTTTCCTAACTAGTAGGGTCTACTTCCAGGATATACTGTTGAAGTTTTCTGTGCTTATTCACTCATTTAATTATTGTAGGTTTTTGTTTTAATATTTGTTAGAGCTTTTCCTCACCATCTTTCTCTCTCACCAATCCCCTACTCTCCTTTTCCAGAATCTTTGTTTTATATCTCTACCTATTTATTCTTCCTAAGTATTTTTCCAAATCCAAAAGCTATTAGCATTTTTACTAAACTTGCACTCACATAATTTGGTAAGAACTGACATGTTTATGATATTTAATCTTATCTAAGAACATAGGATATCTGCATTCATTTATTGGAATTCTGTCTAATTTTTATGTCTTTGGTTGCTGTGATCCATTTTGGTTCAGCTTGATGGCCTATTGGTCAGAATAAGAAATTCAGATTCAGCAAACATTTATGGAGCCCTTAACTAATTGGCAATTTCACATTGAAGGTATTTATACCCATTTTATAAATGAGAATGTTGATAGAGTCTTGCCCTAGGTCACACAACTGATAAATTACTGGACTAAGACTCCATCACTGATCTTCCTACCACAAATCCTCTTTCACAGACCTTGGAGACTGCAGTCTTATCTACTTGCCCTCATCCTTCCTCCCACCATCCACGCATAGGTCTAGCAGCTGCTATTATGAGTTACCCCTCTGACCATGGAAAGCTTTAGATTTTTTTCTGCTTAGGTCTAGATATACCTCCTTACTATCACCTGGTCAAAATTCTGTATCTGTAGCTATCTACCTTAATAAGATTACTGATGTAGTCCTGGCTAAATATTCAGACTCAGGGCCAAGCATGAACTAGGTTACACAACTAGGATAAATTTGCAAATGTAAGTATCTTATCGAGGAAGGTGAGACAGAAAAGTATGAGACAACAGGAAGCATAATAAGAGCGAGCCACTGGTCAAAGTTGGTACAAGAGAATTGTGGCCAAAAGTCAGGCAGGGCTCATGCCCAGGCATGCTTAATACCAAAAGAAGCAAGTTGTATCTATGGAAGTTTACTAACAAATATGGCACTTAAGTCTACAAATGTTCAATGTTAATATATATATTATAATTGATTTTATACATATACATATTTTTTAGAGATGGGGGTCTCACTATGTTGCCCAGGCTGGTCTCAAACTCCTGGGTTCAAACAATCCTTCCTCTTGAGCCTCCCAAGTAAGGTGGGAGTACAGGCATGTGCCATTGTGCCAGGCTCATGTAACTGGTGTACTTTGAAAGTACAAAACTCAGCACTAAGTCCTATTCGACATCTTATTACATAAAGACGTTCTCCAAAAATAATTAATCTTGACTCCCACCTCACATTCAATGAATCACAAAGTCTTTTCACTTTTATCTGACTGTAGGTTCTCATATATTCCCTTCTTTCTACTTGTTTTGTGCTTTATTTCTTAATTGATCACAATTTACTCAATCCCTCATAGAACTACAAGGAAAACCTTTCTTGAACACTGATTATTTCCCTCACTGCTCAGAGGACATTGAGGATCCTCTATGATTTGGCCTCAATCTTTCCAATCCTGATGTTACAATATCTCTTTGCTCTTTCCATAGCTGATTACTTGCCTCACTGAACCTTTGTTTCTTCAACTGTAAAAACAAGGATGACTATAATACTTATTCCACAGGGTACCGAAGATTCATGAGAGTGACCCATAGTATATTAGGATTAAGTTTGACTGCATATAACGGAACCAAAATAACAGTGGTCTACATAAGATAGAGGTCCAGAGTATGCTGGACCAGGGCTGATATGGTGGGTCCATGGTCATCAAGAACCAGGGCCAGCATCTAATGACATAAAACATTTTATAACTTCCCAAATATAATTTTTTAATGTGAGCTCATTGTCTCCTAGATGTAATGAGCAGAGGTGGACAATTATTTATTTTAATCAATGGTTCTCCAAACTATTTTTTCTCTTGACCTCCCCAAAGCCTGATCTTAAGGAAACGACTCAAAGTTTACATCATCTGAAATTGGTGGCAAATTTTATGGGTTTGTTAAAATGGAGAACAAATTCTCTTGTTAAAAAATTCTGTAATTTTATACTTACATTAAATTTTAAAGAAGCAAAAGAGCTAGTATTGAAATCTTTACTAATAAAGCAAGATAAAATTTTGTATGAATTTGTATTGTTTTTGGTTTGGTTGGTTTTAACTATACTTTGGTCTTTCTCATCATTGGACAAAAGGGAGAAATATATTTCAGACAAGTAAATGAACTAGTTTGGAATAAATACTTGAGAGTGTAATTGCTTGGGAGACTTCCCTTTGTTTCCGAGTGTCTTCAGAAAAGATAAGTTTTTTTATTTTCTTTAGGCAACTTCAAAGCACTAACTCAAAGACCTACGGGTCTATTTCTATTAGAGGTTCATTTAACTTACTGAAATTCAGTTCTGCTTACTCAAAAATAAGCAAATATATGCTCTACCCAGGGATTCTTCATCCCTGTGTGTTTCTCATAATGATTGTTCCACTGGGCCAAATGTGATTCTAATGTTTAAAAGGTGTCATTTTCTATAAAACATGGTCCCCTAAACCAGTGCTTCCCAACCTTTTACATGTTGTAGAATGCATTAAATAAGATAGTACGCTGTGATAAACAAGAGAGGATACTTCTGGCTGGTGACAACTAATGAAAGCTAGGTTGGCTGAAGGGCTAGGGAAGACTGTCCACAACTCTTGTAATCCATGCATCATAGAACCTCACAGTGGTGGGAAACTGCCCTCAACACGGAGGCCAATTACTATGCCTTGTGCTCAACCTAAAGAACGGTCCATTTACAATTAAAGGGAGAAATTGTTATGTTAAACTTTTAAGGGGCTAGTTTATCAGTTTTCAGCCTAGAAACTTCTCACTAAATGTTTCATTGCTTTCCTAGAGAAAAAGAAATTGTGTTTTGAAATATATTGTCTATATAAAAGAATATATAACATATATATGAATCTTTAAAGAAGAATAATTAAATGAAAAACATGAGCCCACCATAGAGTTGAAAACTAAAACAAATTTCTTGTCCCTATTTTAAACAATACTGCAGTCAAGCAAAGATAATAGCTGTTTGGCCAGGGCTGGTGGCTCACACCTGTAATCTTAACACTTTGGGAGGCTGAGGCAGGAGGATCGCTTGAGGCCAGGAGTTGGAGACCAGCCTGGGCAACATGGCGAGACCTCCTTTCTACAAAAAATAATTTTAAAAAGTTAGCCAGGCATGGTGGCATGCACCTGTGATCGCAGCTACTCAGAGGCTGGGACTGGAGGATCCCGCAAGCCTGTGAGTTCAAGTTTGCAGTGAGGTGTAGTGGCACCACAGCACCATAGCCTGGGCGACAAAGGGAGACCTTGTCTCTAAAAGTAAAAATAAAAATAGCTGTTTATTCCAGGAATTCCTGTCTAGGACGATAAGATTATAAGCCAACTGAAACAACTTGCTCACTAGTGATTTTCCGACAATCATCTTATGCATCAGGATTGGCTTCAAAACACTCGCCTCGCTTTGTCCCCCATTATAAAGTTCTTATTTTATAAACTCTGCCTAATCCCAACCACTCCACCTTGTACTACCTGCCTTAAAAATCACCCAGCCACGTCCCCAAACTCTGTAAATACCTTTCCCTAACTTTTGAGAAACTACTAAAATTCTGGTAAAATGGTATATCTCCTTGCAATACATAAGGCATGACCAACAGGTTTTTCTGGAGGCCTGTGGGGAGAATTTTATAGAGCTTCAGAAGAGAACTTCACCAGTATCACTGAAGTATCCTGCCTGCCCCTCCAGGTCAGATCCGCTCTGCCACTGCGGCATCCTCCCTCCTGATTTTATGTTAGACATCTTCTTAGCTCTGTAGTGTTATATTGTATATCTTAATATGCTGCTTAGTTTTGCCTGTTTTGACCTTTATATAATTGGAATCCTAGTATTTCTAATCTTTTTTAACTTGATTGTTTATAACACTAATTTTTTGAGACTTATCTCCATTGATGGGTGTAGCTTGTGGCTGTAAGACTCTTCCTGTTCTTGAACGTATTACTATGGTACTTACCCTCAATTCAACTATTGACTGCCCTTTTTCAACCACCACCTAACCACATGAGATAAATGACTCAGAATAGAAGGCCCTTGGAAATGGAGTAGACGCTATACGGAACACTGGGGGCCACACACCTTCCAAATCCATCAAACCATCTGGTTGGGCACCATTACTGATTCATCTTCCAGTAAATGGTTGCCCCTCATGATGGGAACAATATTGTCTAGGAAGGAGTAAAAGAGATACTCTCTTGTACAGAAATGCTTTTATGAAGGAAGGTAATGATTAGCTTTAACAATTGGGGGGGAGTAAGTGGGTAAATGATTTTAGCTTTGCTTAAATAAGTTGAAGTGAGCTGAACTGCTGGCTCTATTGTTCAAGTCCTGATGAAGACCCAACAAACAGGGTAAAATATTTTCTCACCAGTATTTATTGTACAGGTGTGGTAGACTCTGTGGTCTATTTCTGCAATTACTGAAACTTTCCTAGTCATTGTCAAATGCCAGAATATTATATATAACCAGTCATTTGGAAATTTTAGCCATTAAAAGAGCTAAACTTATTTCTGTGCTATTTATAAAAAGAAAGATGTTTAAGAAAGTCACCATTTTACATATGGTAAACATACTATTTAAATATTCAAACCCTAAAAATATTAGGACTGCTTGGCAAAAACTCAAAGCTTCATTCAATACAAAATGTATGGACTTTAACTTTTTCTTAAAAATGAGTCTGTATTATACTTGTTTTTTCAGTATTTCGGTGGGTTTTCCCTGGTCCTTTAGACCAGATGTCCTCACCATAGTCTCTCATGGGACTCTGTGAAATTCCACTGGAGCATTTACAGAGTTACAATTCTACGTTAGTTATCATTCGGAGCCCAGCATGAAGCACAATGCCTAGAACGTATAAAGTGCTCAGTTATTATTTGAAAAGAAAAATACATGAATTAAGGTTTACTAAGTTCAATAAACTGAATATCCATTCTATGGTTGCTATGCTCTAAGGATATGGAGATGAAATCCAGTTTTATTTTAATGCAAAATCTAAAACTTGGGAAAACTGCAAGGAGGTTAAAAATAAGCAAAAACAGGCTAATGATTTCCTAGGATATATGAACAATTAAAAAAATGTTATAACACTTTACTTTCAATGTCAATATACTCTTGAAGTGCATTCTGTCTAAAGCTAAAGCTGTTTATACATTAAACATGTTACCTATTTGGGGATGCTATTTTAAAGTAGTTACAGGTCTCAGAAACCATAATTGCAAAATGCTATTGAATATATTCTGTTCTAATACCAGGGAAAGTATTGAAGTATTGATGAATATCCTTTAAACATGTACTTCAAGGCCAGGTACAGTAGCTCATACCTGTAATCCTGGCACTTTGGGAGGCCGAGGCAGGAGGATCGCTTTAGGTCAGGAGTTCCAGACCAGGCTGAGCAGGAGCAAGACCTCATCTCTACAAAAAATAGAAAAATTAGTCAGGCTCACGCCTAGAGTCATAGCTACTTGGGAGGATGAAACAGGAGGATCGCTCGAGTCCAGGAATTTGAGGTTGCAGTGAGCTATGATGACACCACGGCACTCTATGTCAGGCGACAGACACCCTGCCTCAAAAAAAAAAAAAAAATGCACTTAAAATATTTTATCCCTGTGTTTCATGAATTAAACCATATTTCCATAATTCACTCCATGAGGCAGAAATTAAAGCTTGACTACCATCTGCTAATGACATCCTCTTTCTTGGCTTTTGTTCCCTAATGTCTTGAATGAGAGAAGTTTTTATTGACAGTCCTGAAGTTAACACTTCAAATTAATGAGAAATGTCAAACTCTCAGGTCTAAAATTAGGTCATATTTCTTCAGCAGTATCTTATAAAACAGAAAAAATACAAGGATGTCAGTACTTTCATGTTTATCATTAGTTGAGTTTTCAGTCAATGTCGATGCTGCTTCCAAATAATAGAAATTATAGATTTGCCTCTTATATGAGTTGTTTCTAAACTAAACAGGGAAAAGAATATAGTTAATTTTCTCTGTGTGGAAGCCTGATATTTATAGAAATCCTGATTTATGGAATTTCACAAACCTAGAAAACTACTCTGCATTATTTCTGGAATAGAGAGCAAAGGCTGATACTCTCTCAATCTTTCCCTCTATTAAGTATTCCTATTGTTAATTAGGCATGCCTTATTTCTATAAAGCCTCCAAATTAGCACAAATTTGAAACTAGTGTCTTTTTTAAGTCAAATAATAACAGAATATTAGTCTATGTGTTAGTAGGTATTCCTACTTATATACCTTGTTTTCCAGAATAGATATTCTGCCCAAATAAAATACATTTCCAAAGAACAAAGTTCACTTTCCCCTTGGCCTCCATTATAAAACTGGAAAGTTGTATATTTGAAAAGTGAAATACATGATCAGGCTGAAACTTTGTAGGAAGGAATAATTATAGTGTACTGACCAGTTGAATATTTTCTTTACTTTCACCTGTTGAACATCCATTTCAATAACATAAATTTCTCCTTTCCTTGGGTGGTGTAGTATTACTCACAGCTCCTACAAGTAATTCCTTACCTTTCTTCTTCTGCACTACTTGAAAAGCAGAATAGGATACATACAAATCAACTACACACACCAGAATGGCTAAAATTAGAAAGGGAACGGGAAAGGGAAGGGGAGGGGGAGGAAAAAGAAAAGAAATACAAGCATTAACATGGATATGGAGTAATCGGAACTCATACACTGCTGTGGGAGTGTAAATTGGTACAACTGTTTTAAAAAAACTATTTGGCAGTACCCACTAAGCTTAGACGACAGCAATTTCATTCTTGCTATATACGTAAGACAAATGTGTTTATACATTCCACAAAATACACACATAGGTATGTTAAAAAAATACACTATTTATAATGGCCCAATCTTGAAACTACCCAAATAGTCAACAGTAAAATAATTGCTATTCATTTGTACAGTGGACAACACAGCAATGAGAAGGAATGAACTACAATTGCAGCAACTATGAAGATAAATGTCATAAATACTTTTGAGTTAGATGCAGTAGAATAAGTAAATGATTCCATTGCATAAAATACAAAAATGGGCAAAACTAATCTGTGGTATTAGAAGTCAGAATAGTGGTTTTCCTTGTGGGGTGAAGTGATTAGAAAAGGGCATGGGAGAGGTTTCTGGGAATGGGAATGCTCTGTTTCTTAATCAGGTGCTATTTATATGTATAAGATCAGTTTGCGAAAAATGCTTGAGCATGTGTATGACGTGCACTTTACCGTGTATATATTAGACTTCATTAAAAATTCTCACTATCCCCCAACAAAAATCTGTTACAGAGCCCTTGCATTATTTCAACAATAATTGAACTTATATTTTCTACTTTACCACTTCAGGTTTTAGAGACTATCTGCTTTTTGCAGTCTTTAATAAAATTTTTGTTAAATTTATCCTTTCAAGATTATTACTCAAATTTGATCAGTAAACTTGTTTATCCTAACTATATTTACATAATTAGCTTATTTTGTAGGCTTCTATAGTATCCCAAATATCTCTTTCTCTCTCTCTCTCACACACAACCACGTGCACACACACACAAGAATACCTTTTTACACACTTAAAAAACATTAGGGTCCAAGTGCCTTATCCAATATTACATAGATTTTTAGACACAGGTATTCTGATGCTTAGCTTAGCAATATTTTTCCTGTATCTCCATGGGATCAGAAAAGAACTGGGTGCCTCCAGGGTACTTCTTCATATAAGTGCTGCCCGCCATTGCCATTTTGTGACACACAGGGCTGGCTCTCTGGTGGTTTGGACCGAGGTATAAATCCTATGGCGGGGAGGTCAGAGAATTCAAGGAAGTTAGAATTGACTTCAAATGGTATAAAAATTTATTGAAAGTGTTTGACTTCTATGGCACAGGTAATTCTTTTTGTATTCTAAAGGGAATTCTTCAATTAAAAAGCACGTAATCAATATTTTTAGACTGTCACAAAAAAAGCCCTTTGAAAACTTGGATATAATTAAGGCCTTTGTTTTTTTTTAGCCAGGCTCTTAAACTTATGATTCCTTTAAAAAGAAGTCCCTTCAAAAACCATTCTCTCAGAAATGGCCAGGCATGGTGGCTCATGCCTATAATCCTAGCACTCTGGGAGGCAGAGGCGGGAGGATCACTTGAAGTCAGGAGTTCAAGACCAGCCCGAACAAGAGCAAGACCCGTCTCTAAAAAAAAAATTTAAAAATTAGCCGGCTGTGGTGGTGTGCACCTGTAGTCCCAGCTCCCCGGGCAGGCTGCGGCAGGAGTAGGATCGCCTGGAGGCTGAGGTTGCTGTGAGCTAGGCTGACAGACACCACAGCCCTCTAGCCTGGGCGACAGAGTGAGACTCTGTCTAATTAACAAATTAATTAATAAACAAACCATTGTCTCAGACAGATGAGCTGTCCCCCACCAAAAAAAAAAAAAAAAGGCTCCCAGAGGATACAGGGATGCTGTACGTGCACAGGATTCAGGAATCACTGGCAAGTGCCGAGCCCCGCTCTGGCAGCCGGCAAGCTCCAGAAAGCGCCGCAAGAGGGCAGTGTGTCCTCGTCAGCGCTTCTCTCACAGCCTCGATAGTTTTTCTCCAGTAGAACCAACACTTTTAGCCTAATTTGGGGCTTTGCCAGTCAAAATACGGACATGCGTGTTTGCTTTAAATTTTATAATAAATTGAATTTTATAGTAATTTTAACCCTAATATAAATTATACTATAACATATGGACTTTTTCCCTCAGAAATGAATTTTTCTTTCCTTTTGGACCAATATTAAGCATAATTATTTCAGCTCTGTCTTGTTGCACTTTACATAGCCTTTTCAAATGTTCCCAATAAAATGTCCCCATAGCCTTATGGGGTTGGTAATAGTCCCCTTTGAGATAACTGATTCTAAAAGAAATTAGATGACTGTGACAAATCACTCAGTAAGAGATAGTGCCGATTATGTCATGAAAGCCAGCTCTGAAATGACAAATTCCTTATGTTTCCATTAATGACATAAAAAGAAAATCAAAATCTCATGGCCACCAACCCCCCCCCCCCCACCCCAACTCCTTATGCAAAAGGACAGGTAAAGTCCTCAGTCACCTGTGAAGAACCGACCCCATGGATCATTCATTAAGGAAATTCCTTACTGGCCTCCTATAAGCAAAGACATGCAAATTGTAACTTTGGGTCTGCAGGCTATGTCTAGCACCTAAAACTAAATAAAGTCTGTTTCATTCCACACTAAAAATGAATTACAAGTTTATCTTTACAGGGAACGGAACAGAGACAAGACAATCTACGTACTGATGATTCCATCACTCCCTTTTTCTAATATTCCCGTTATCCTATGTAAAGTGTAGATTTCCTGGGCCTCACAAGACCCCCCGCGCACATCCTCGACTTTGGGTTAAAAGACCTCCATTGATTTAGATTTTTGCCGCAGTCATTTAATTTGGGTCCATAATGATGTCATAGTATTTTTTTTCAATTGTCATCAACCTATCAACAGGTTCATTCATGGGTTTTTATAGAAAAGAAACCAAAGGCCTGTCAGCACGGTGGCTCATGCCTGTAAGCCTAGCACTCTGGGAGGCCAAGGAGGGAGAATTGTTTGTGGTCAGGAGTTCTAGACCAGCCTGAGCAAGAGCAAGACCCTGTCACTACAAAAAATAGAAAAAATTAGGCGAGCATGGTGGCACACGACTATAGACCCAACAACTAGGAGGCTGAGGCAGGAGGATTGCTTGAGCCCAGGAGTTGGAGGCTGCAGTGAGCTATGATGATGCCACTGCACTCTACCTGGGGTGACAGATTGATACTTTGTCTCAAGAAAAACAAAAAAACAAAAAAAACTTTGGCATTATCTGTCGTTGAAACGACAGTTATTTAATTTCGGGTTTTTGGTTTTCGTTTCTTTCATTCCCCCTCCCCAATAAGTAGAGAATTTAAGTTTAGTAATAATGTGATAGAGAAGAAAGAAAAACACCTTTGTATAAGGTCTCTTTGGATAATAATGCCTACTATTAAAAGGGGAGGTATTTCTGAGTACCCAATTTGAGTCAGGAAGATAAGACTCTCACTGCCCTCAAATTATTTCCTGTAGTTATGGGGGGGTAGGAAATTGAGTAAACAGAAATGGGAGACATTTTCTCATTGCAAAATAGTGCGAAGTGGAAGAGGTTGAATGTCCACCTCTGTGTTCTCAAACTTTATAAAATGTCTAAGCATTTTGACGACCCTTACTAGTTTATCCTCCCTTTGTTTTGTACAGAGCCAGTCTTGAAAGAGAGCCTCTCCTCCTCAACTCAGAGACATTCAGGGCACATGTGCCTACAGAATTTTTCAAAAACATGAGACCTGACCATACTTAAAATATGACAGTTTACGATTAAGAAGAGAGATTCGTAACCTTGATCCCTTTTTTCCTGGAAGAATTCTTAAGACTGGCATTTTAAGGCTTATCAAACAAGTTGTAAAGGGAAAATTAAGTTAACATCAATTTCTAGTTGGTGTTAAGAGAGAAGAAAAGCACATGGCAGTAATATTCTTCAGGGATTGGGGGATGGGGGGTAAACCCACAGCTAAAGGACACGGGGAGCACTGTAGGGGGCAAGGGCACGCCTCTAATCCTCGCTTGGGTGAGGCAAAGACATAAAATGTAACCATATTGTTTGTACCCTCATAATACCCTGAAATAAAAAAAAAGAGAGAGAGAGAAGAAAAGATCCTGGATATATTTGAATGCTTTTTGTTTTTTGTTTTTTTTTCTGTTTTCTCCTCAAAATGACCACAAATTGATCCTGAGTATCCCTTTTAGCCAAATGTGCTTTCGAATAATAAATGCAAAGAAACTTCAAGTCAAGTATTACTTTGTGATTCAAAGTCCAAAGGCTAGAGAAAAGAGAAAGACTTACCCTTAGAGGTTAAATTGATCTATGTAATTATAGAGGACGTAAGATTTTTCCTCTACCCTCTGAGAGTTCGGTAACAATCTCTGAAATAAACTAACAACGGGGAGATTAACAGGAGAGAAATTATAGAAATTTATTATGTGCATGAGAGCAGCACAGCAAAGGAAAGGAAATACTCAACGAACCAGTGAGATTTAGGAACCCACATCCCCTCGTCACAGGAGAAAAGGGAGGGGGATGTGGGCAACTTAGGGGGGAGCACATGATTTGGGGGAGAGCCCTTAGAAGAAGAGATGATAGTTTGTGACATTTGTCTGAGTGTGGTGTGAACTTCTAATCTCCTCTGAGTTAATCTTCCCTGGTTGATGACACTCCTGGGAGGGGACTGGCAACAATTGAGTTCCTTCTGGAGGATCTGTCTTCAGGCAGATGAGGGGAGGACAGAGAAGGCTTCTCCTTGCGTTTGCTGTTTTTCGAGTGCCTTCAGCTCAAAGTAATTAATAAATATATTTAGGAGTAGCATTTTCTGAACTCCTTCATAATAAAGAGTTGGAGAAAATTGGGAGAGTAAAGAGGAGAGATGTCGTAGTTAGGTGAAAAGGGTGGTCTAGCTGGGTCCAACTCACCCCTACACACACGCACACACACACCCCCCTCAATGTTTCTGTCTTCTCTCAACTCTAAGTCTTGCTCTCAAGGATCGTCCTTCAGATCAAGCGTTCAGTAATATTTTTCTGAAGTAAAATAAAATTCACAGGTGAAAGAGCAAAGAGAATTTTACCCCAAAATATGGTTCCCTGGTATACTGAGTATTTTGAGTTAAAATCCCTTAGAAATCAACGAACACGGAAGAGCCTTTTGCCCTGTCTACATAAGGACCTGACAGACCCACCAGGGAGAACAACTGCCGTTTTTCCCCACTCCCAGCTGTCTCATTACCCATTGCCGAAAAGAAGAACAAGAATGTAACCACACCTGAACAGACCTTTTCACAAGATAATGTGTCTCTAAAGATCATGCAAATTCCAAAGAGCACTGTGTGCAAGTTAATCTGTTCCCCATCCATTCATTCTCCCCAGTATCATTTTTTACCCATCAACAGAATTCCTCTTCTCCTCCCTCCACAACCTGTTTTGCCAAGATCTAAGGCCCCATTTTTTCTATAACCTCAAAATGGTATATAAGTTCCTGAACCCCATTGGGATACTGGGCAATCACTCTGTGATTCTCCCCACGTGAACAGTAACAGTAAATTTGTATGCCTTTTTTCTTATTAATCTGCCTTTTTGTGAATTAATCTTTCAGTAAACCTTCCGAGGGCATAGAGGAAGCTTTCCCTTTACCTCTACATAGGTAATATTCAAACTTCTGTTTAACTCTCACCTTTAGCAAGAGATGCTATCAAGAAAAGCTAATAATTCTGGCTAAGCATGGTGGCTCATGCCTATAGTCCTAGTACTTTGGGAGGCCAAGGCTAGAGGATCACTTGAGGCCAGGAGTTTGAGACCAACCGAAGCAAGACCCCATCTCTACAAAAAATAGAAAAATTAGCTAGGCATAATAGCACATGCCTGTAGTCCCAGCTACTCGAAAGTCTGGGGTAGGAGGATCGCTCGATCCCAGGAGTTTGAGGTTGCATTGCAGTCTGGTGACACCACTGCACTCTAGCCTGGGTAGCAAAGAGAGACCCTATCTCAAAAAAAAAAAGGAAAAAAAAAGTTGATTCAATTTAACTCCCTGTAAAATAACCTTGCACACAGAAGAGTAGCAGAGTATGCCACCCCAAAATATGCCACTTTGGCATAAGAGTTATTTGGAAAAATGCAGTAAGAATAGTGATTGATCATATAGGCTCTTCTTACGCTGCTTTGCCAGAAGTTTTAATACAGAATCTCAGATTGGAATTTTAAAAGACTCTCAAAATCTAGGAAGCCAAGCCAAGGACTTAACCAACAGACTTCTCAATTTTCCCAAAGTATTCTTAGGTTCCTGGGACTGCCAGAAACTGACCTTCCTTTCTCCCCCATAAGGTCAGGAGCCCTGTAAGCAAGGTACCAGGACAGTTTTTTTCAAGGGGCTTTATTGGCTCTATAAAATCAACCTTAGTTCCTTAAAACTATATGGTCATATCTGTTCCTATGTATATCATTTGCAAATATGACATTCAAGTCAAAGCCTTGGCAATATAACCAATGTTTCCAATTGTGTCCTGTTACAAGGAGAACAAATTTTCATTTAACTTATGCAAATAACTATACTGTCATGAAAACAAGAATAGTCAATAAGTTTCTAAAATTAATCAGTTTAGGGATCAGGTAGGGAGAAAAAGATAAATGTTTTATTTTTTTGTTTATAAGTATGGAACCTACCAATTTGCTGTAAGTTATAGATGATAGAAGAAAAAAAGAAAAAAAAGTGTTTCCTTAAATCTGAAAAATAAAACATTAAAGAACCAGCAATGTTTCAAACAAATGTCATAAATACTATAATCATCCTCATCAGTTCATTTAGTCCCATGTAATAATTCTTGTATTGCTTGATCTCGATTTAGCAGTTTTATAAATCAATCAGCTTGTCCACGAGAGTTCTGGAAATTCTTACCTCATCCAATCGTGTGATGTTAACGTTATCAGAAACCTGTACTTGTCAGAGTCTTTTCCATGAATCCCTTGAAGAGAAAGTACTTTTGGATTATAGTTGCTTGAGACAATTTTCAGGAAAGCACCATAGTAAAACCAATTAACTGTCTGCAGATGACAAAAGACTTAAAATGGTGATGGTTAAACATCTGAGATTTCATTAAAATGCAATTGACAAGGAAATTTGGTTATTTCTGTGACGTATCATTTTAAGATAACTAGAATTATGACTGTTAGCAGTATACTAGGACATACTAGGAATTGTATACAATTTCTGGAAGACATATTAATAATATATACCCATACAAATACAGCATAAAGAAGGCTAAACACCACTTCTTATTTGATAATGCTTCTTATGCAATTTAACTTACCAAATAATTATTTAACTCATTTCTTTTTATAAGGAGAGAACAATTCTTTTGATATTTTGCAGGGGCCCTCTGGAAAATCCCAAAGACAGTTTGAGGTTTAACAACTTGATTTAGATTTTGATTTTGGGAAGTCTGTTAAAAATGTCAAAAAATTCTAACCTGTGACAGACATCTGCAAAAAAAAAAAAAGTCAAAAAAGTTTAAAGACTTCATTAAAATAGTATTGCGAGTGACTATGAAACAATACTTAGTTATCCGTTCAACCAAGGTGACAATTAAAAGACTTCAAAGGCAAAATACAGAAAGTTATAGTTATAGAAAAACCTTACCTCTCAGTCTTTTTAAATAATCAAAGACCTGATAAAAACAACATGAAACACAGAAAATTACTCTAATAAGACAAAAAAATCTTTGTTTTCTAGGTAGATTACTTACAAGGTAAAGAAAAACCTTTCACAATCTTTTATCAAGAGCAGACCAATACTCCAAGAAAACTTGGTCATTTTAACAGAGGCAAGACCAAACTTTAGTTTTGCATCAGTGTATGGCACTTTTGATATTAAGGCTAACTTGAGACCCTTGTAATAAGTTCATTCAATTTTAGCTAACTTGACCACACAAGATTCTCTCTTTCTCTCTTCCCAACATTCTATATCCATTTAGTTTTTGACCTTTATTCTCCTTTTTCATTCTGAAACAACATTTAAATAACTTCCAAACTAGAAAAAAAATACTTTCCTCAACAAAAATGCATCTTCATACCTCATACCTTTTCTTACCAAAAATACATGCTACTTTCCTTGTATACAGAGTTGTTTCCCTTATTTCTAGTAGCTTTAATTGCATATATCAATTAGAATTCTTAATCCTTAGCAGCCCTGATTTCTACTGAAAAGTACAAAGTAAACAATTGCGAACTGACTGGCACATACTAACATTCTGTAGATTGGCAAATTTGTGACTATACAATTTCACAATTGCTAGAAACATGATTCCTCAGTACTATTTTTCAATGTTGCACAGGAAATGTTTACTAACAGATCCAAATCTTTAGTTCTTCTGTGATAAGAAGCCAAAAGTACATGAACCTAAATTTATATTTGGCAATTCATGTTTCAGTATTTTATCTTATTTATAAATGGTCTAGATACTGAATAAATTTCCATCACTTAACTTAGTAAAACCCTAAGGGTGTAAGTTCACAAAGAAATTTGGGAAATTGTTTTTAAGTAGATATATTATAGAGCATAATTATTGTGGAAAAGTTTACTTATAAACTTTTATCCCAATTACATCTATTTAATTCATTTGTTTTTAACAATTATGCTGGGTTTACTCATGAAAATTTCACGAGACAGCAGACAAAGCTAGCCACCATATCAAGTTATTTTCCTGTGAACTATTTTTACAGCACATGCGTAAGCATCACAAAAGCAAAAACCTAAAAGTTAAATACATGAGTTTCTTGGTTTACTGCTGTGCTTATATACATGAAGTAATGGATAGAATTTTTTTTTGAGACAGAGTCTTGCTCTGTTACGCTGGCTAGACTGCAGTGGCGTCATCATAGCTCACTGCAACCTCAAACTCCTGGGCTCGAGCAGCCCTGCTGCCTTGGCCTCCCACAATGCTAGGATTACAGGCATGCACCACCGTGCCTGGCCTAGGATAGAACATTTTTACTTGTACACTTGTTCTTAGATTTAATTTATAATTTTCATAATTTTAAACATCTGGTAGCATTAACAAAAGCTTACTTAACTAGTAACCCAGGTTGAATAAAAGTTGTATATCTGAATTATATTGAATGCTGATAACTCTGAAGGTATACCTGTTTTGATTTAATCAACAAACTTAAACTGCTTTTTATTAACCAAAGATTATCCCAAATCATGTGAACTTGAAAAAGATTTGAATTAGTTTCAGTTTTTCTGAGAGTTTTAGGAATAGTTAACTTATATAAGCACTTATTTTTCTTTAAGCCAATTAAGTAGAGCTCTTTACAAATTAATTTTGGCAATACCATCTAGATACAGATAAAGATCACATCTCTATACATACATATACGTAGTCATACCTAAACATGTAGACAGACACAAACAGAGATCTCACGGCTTTCATTGTAAAATTTTAGCCATGTGTCAAGTACAATAATACGAAACTCATTAGTTTATAAAAGAATAGCTGGATCCAAACCGTATCTCTGGCAAATGAGACTAGTCAGTTTCAGCTACTCAGATAGCTAAAACTTTTTACTACTATTTGTAGAAAAGGTTTAAGATTTTTTTTATTTACCCAGTTTGTTTCTAAATAGCGCTCCCCCTCTCTTTCTCTTTTTTCCCCTTCTGGTGAGGGCCACCTCCCCAAACTTTGTATTTAAAAAAGATAGCTCTCAGGTCCTAGAGAAGACAGGGCAGAAAATTGATACATCAAAGGCACAGAGAAAGGATTTGAGTTTTCTCCAAGAAAAAGTTGTAGGGTATATTTGCCTGTCACCAGAGACCAATCTTAAGAAAGCTGCGGAGTAAAGTTTAGGCAAGTGACTGAGGACACATCTGGCAGCTGTCCGAATGTCTCCAGAGCCATCTGAGTGGATAAAATACTAAATCTATTTCCAATTGGCCTTTTTTTTTTTCAGCCTCAGACAGTTGCTTTTAGGGGATGGCAAGTGCTTTGCAGGGGACTAAAGAGGGTACCTGAGGGGCTGGAGTGAGAAAGAAAAAGGTCTGGCCATGGTGGGGAAGGGGATGGAGACATTAAGGGCTTCACGGGGGACGTAACAAGAATTCGAAGGAACGGGGTGCAGGATTGAAGGTGGCAAAAGGAGGAGGGCGGAACAGAAGCAATGGGAAGGGAGAGGTCTTAGAGGAGACAGTTTGGGAGACCCTGAGTTTCTTAAAGCAGCCCGTGAAGTTCCAAATTATCCTCAGCAAAATTGTGCCAACAAGAAAGTGGACACAGATGGTGGAACATGTAGTCAGCAGGGGTTTGGGAAGGAGTTTCAGACAACTGAGAAGTTCCCACAGACAACCAGGATCCAACAGAGAGAACAGAGAGGACTTATGAAAAAAAATTGCTCCTATAAGGCTCTGAATATCGGAAACCAAACTTTAAACCAAAGGTATATCTATCAACTGACTCAAGACCAAAACCAGTAAGCCTTTTACGGCTTAACCATGGACACAAGTAATATCTCCAAAGAGGGTGCAAATATACAGCCCTTCCCTAAGATAGCCAAAGGAAAGAAAGACTGACATAACTCCCCTGAGAGCTGTCGAAAGTTGGTAGGATGCCAGCTGCAAATGGGGCACAACCCACACTTCTGTCTGCCCGTATTCTTGTGGGCCTCCAACCTTTAGGTTGGCCACCTGTGCACACAAGCCTGACAAGGTACATGCCCCACCAGGCTGAAAGCTAAACCAAGTTCTTAGGACATAAAATGAGCACAAAAGCAATAGCTGTCCATGGAAGGAAAAGATGAATCCAAATGGGTCCCCTAAAACCAGAGTCATAAGCCAAAAATTAATTGATCCCATCTGCAGGCTCAGGAGCAAGTGGGGAGTCCTAGAGGTCCCTTCGTGGTCTCCAGAACTGTAGAAGAGGAAAAATAATTTTATCCCTACCCTTTATATTTATTAGTCAGGATGAACCCAACTAAGAAACAAAAGACAGGTTAACAAGAGAAAAACAAACAGAAGTTTAATAACATGTATACCTCACACATACATGAGAGATACTCAGGCTAAATGAATAAATCTCCAAGAGGTGGCTTTGAGTTCAGGCTTAAATGCCATGTTCAAGTGAAAGACAGAAAGAAGGGTGTCGGGGGCAGGGGGTAAGTACTAGGGCGTATCAGGGAAAGCACTGTAAGCAATAGCAAGGTTTTGCAGACTTTAGTCAGTGCCTTCTCCGTCAAGAAGAGTTTCCAGGGATTTGGAGTGGAGTCATCCTTCTCCTCCTAGTACAGAGAAGGAGATTCCCTTACAAATGGAGATTTTCTTTATAGATGTCAATTTCTCTCACAAAAGGTAACTTCTACTTTTGTTTTCATAACTCTGCTGTTTCTGTTGTTTCCCCGAATAAGCAGCTCAATATAATCCTTATGCCAAAGAGGCATATTTAGAGTGGCATATTCTGCTCCCCTGTAATATTTTGGAGTGGTGCATCCTGAACCCCATCCAAAGTGATATCACAGAAACCAAGAGAATACCAATAAGCAACATAGTAAAATATGCGAAGAGAACAAGTATGAGGAGTATCTACAGAATTTAGCAAAAATGAGGTCACTGGTGACCTTGCTAAGAACAATGTTGGTAGTGTGTTTAGTTGAAAGCCTTACTATAATGAATCAGTGGTAAACAAGAGGTAAGGAAGCAGAAACATCAAGTATCAACTACTATTCTTTCAAATCAGCTGGTAGCTACGGGAAGAAGAGATCAGTGGAGGATAAGGCCAAATAAGGGTTTTTTGTTTGTTTGTTTGTTTTTAATGGGAGAGATTTCATTATGTTTACCTGTTGAGGAGGATGAAGCATTGAAGAAGAGTAAACAACATGAACCACCAATGGAGTAAGATTCCTGTGGACCAGGATGCAGAGGGGACTAGGATTGTAGCACAGAGAGAGGTAACAACCACTGAGAAAGAAGATAAGGTGCAGAGCACTGAGGATGCAGCATGGTTTGCAGGGGGCTGTGTTAGTTTTCTGTGGCTGTATAGCAAATTATCACAAACACAGCAGCCTAAAACAACACCCTTTATTAACACATGGTGTGGAGCTGGGCAAGGCGGCTCTTGCCTATAATCCCAGCACTCTGGGAGGCCAAGGCAGGAGGATCGCTTGAGCCCAGGAGTTTGAGGTTGCAGTGAGCTACAAGCTACGACGATTCCACTGCCCTCTACCTGGAGCAACAGAGTGAGACTCTGTTTAAAGAAAAAAAAAAAAGAAAGAAACATGATGTGGCTGGTGTCAGCAGAAGAATGACAAGGTTCGTAAGTTTGGAGAGGAGAGCTCTGTTTCCCATAAAAGGTTGCAGCTTGCAGGGTGGTGATTCTCATAGGCTGGGAAACCATAGCCTCAGGCAGAAGAGGGAAGGCAATGGTAACAGGAATTTATGCTGAGCAGCATGGCTGAATATACACATTTAACAAGCTATAGGAGCAGTTAAGCATATTTATAAAAGAAGAAACATGCAAATGTGCAATTGAGTTCCATGCCCCTTCAAAGGTTGCATGTACAAAAAATGGCATCATCAGTATGACCCAAGGGTGGAGTTTTTAGCCCTCTGACATCAAAAGATGAAGCAGAGGACAGACACAAAAATCCTTTGTACGCATCCTCTGTAGACTGGCCAGAACCACCCCATGGTCAGTGGCCCCTTATCAGGAAGAAAGCCTGGTGAGCTGCAGTGTCAAAACCACAAAAAGAAAGCAGCAGCATTAGGGAGCTGATTGAAATCAGGGTTGGAGCAATTCTTTTCAAAAGGCTGGTTCTGTTTCACCCTAATGGCAGTTATTGAGAGAGGGGGTATAACAAGGCATGTCTGACCTCTTATTGTAGCCAGGAACTCAGTTTTAAGGTTTCTCTGGGGTCCCCTTTGCCAGAGGGGGGTCTGGTCAGTTGGCTGGGGGGCTTAGGATTTTATTTTTATTTATCACTGAGTTTTCTGGTGTTTCACAGGGGAAATCAGGGTGTTGGCTGGGCTGTAGTTCTTAAGTGGAGCTTGGGGATCACTTCCAAGCCCATTCAGTTCCTTGCAGCTGAAGGGCTAAAGCCCCCAGTCTCTGGCTGGTTATTGGCTGGGGGCCACTCTCAGCTCCTAGAGGACTCTTGCAATTCCTTCCTATATGGCCCCCACAGGCAATTTACAACATGAATGTTTGTTTCCTTCCAGGTTAGCTAGAGCATGTCTCTCTGATCTCCTCTTCAGTGACCAGCCAGAGAAAAGTCTTTGCTTTTAAAGGGCTCGCCTGATTAGGTTAGACCCACCAAGGACAATTTCCCTATCTTTAAAGTCAACTGATTAGGGGTCTTAAACACATCTGAAAAATCTTTTGCTATTGTGAAAAATCAAAAACTAGACAAGTAAGGACATTAATTTTGTTCAGACTATTACAATAGAGAAAGCACCACAGATCCAAAGATTAGAGTATCTCAGCAGGTGCTTTGGCCTTAAGGTTTCAGAGAGGGGTAAACAAGTTGCAGAAGAAGTGATTTACAGTTGAAGTTGTTTTTCAAGCAGGGAAGTCTCAGTCAGTTAGCTAAACAAAAGATATTTTTCTCCGTTGATAGCCAATTTCCAGGGAACAAACAATTCTAATCTCAGTTAATCAATAACGAGACAAAACCGAAAAGTTTTGAGTCTGTGTTTGGCCTTGTCAGTAAGTTCATGTAAAGGGGCAAAGGTCTGTGTCTGGCCTTGTCACAGGGAAATAGTGGAGTTATGCTCAAGTCTTACAGGAGTCGTAAGAAGGGTGATTCTTTGCAGTAAACCCTTTCCTGGAACACACAGGATGCAGGGGATGTCTTCACTGTTGCTGTTCTCCAAGAGCACAGGGCTCACGTAAAGTTCAACATGGTCCACCTTTTGTTTAAGATAAATGAATGTAATTTTTCACTGAACAACTCAGAAGTGAGAGTAAACCTCCTGCACGGGGCCAACCAGAGTCTAAGAAAGTCTCTTGAGGACTCTTGTTGGAGCTGTTTCTGCAAAATCAGTTGAATTATCTATGGAGAAGTGATTTAAAAAGGTCAGTTGTTTTAGATTCCTAGACATCAGACATCTTAAAAGAGGATGCCTACAAGGAAAAAGAGAAATATTAATATGAAAGATTGTACTGAAGTTCGGTTTCAGTCCAGTGGATTCTAAGAGGTTGGTGGAACTCAGTGACACCGTTTCTTGAAACTAAGATGTTGATGCTCCTGGTGATGTGACCCAGTCTTGGCTACATCTCATGTAAACGCAAGCATGACCCAGCATTTTGCCAAACCTTCTTACTGGCCCTGACAGTGGCTTTTTTCAGGGAGAAATCAATGCATGGTCTGCTATGGTGATGAGTCCTTGAGTCGTCAAGGTTTATATGAAGTCATCGGTTTTTAGTTCACAGGACTGCTTCAGATCCTGAAAAAAAAGGCTACTGCAGCATCTAAAAGGGATCTGGGTGGTCAGGTTTTAGTTCTCAGTGATGCTGAGTCACTCAAGAGGGAGAAAATTTGGAAAGCTTTGCTTAGACGGTTATAGCAAGATATTGAAGGAAACTGGAGGAATTGAACTTCTGGTAAGTGTTGATAATTTGTACAAGGCAACAGGATCCTGTCCAAATTACAGGTAGGTACCTAAACTGGTTTTTCCACAAAGAGGGTAGGATGAGGTTTGGGGGGAGTTTGTATATCCATCAATTACCTGCAATTTGCAGAGTACAAATAGCTGGAAGGCAATGATAACCCTACTGCAACTCAGGATTAGAGCTAGAAGGGTGGACCAGAGTGCTGTAGTTTTCCACTGAAACACAAAATTGCTCTCTAGTCACTTCCCTTTTAATCAAAGAATTAAAGATTATTCTTGGCGTGGCAAGTGGTTTACACCTGTAATACTAGCACTTTGGGAGGCCAAGGTGGGAGGATTGCTTGAGGCCAGGAATTCTATACCAGCCTGAGCAAGAGCTCTGCAGAAGAATCTCTACAGTAAATATATAAATAAAAATTAAAAACAAAAAAGATTATTCTCGATCACAAAATAAAGTTCATCTCATTGGATTTGACCTGATTATTTATACGAGTGCAACAAAAATTATAATATACCATATAATCTTTCTTAAATCTGCTTTCCTGGAAGTGTCATAAGAAATGTCAGATTGGACTTTTAAAAGCCTCTTGAAACCTGGCGTGGTGGCTCACACCTGTAGTCCCAGCTACTTGGGAGCCTGAAGCAGGAGGATCACTTGAGCCCAGGAGTTTCAGGCCAGCCTGAGCAACACAGCAAGACTTCACCTCAAAAAAAAAAAAAAAAAAAAAAAAATCTCTTGAGCTAGGAAGCCAAGCCAAGAACTCACCATCAGATTTCACCTATGTTTATTTATTTCACCTGTAAATTTGGGCGAGTCCTCCCTTCTCAAAGTCTATAAAATAACCTAATGTTCCTAGGCCAGCCAGGAAGTGGCATTGTTTACTCACCCAGTAAACCAGATACCAGTACAGTTTTCCTAAGCATACTTTGTAATCATTAGCTCCATAAAATTAACCACAGTTCCTTAAAAGTGTCAGGTCATATCTGATTAAATGAGTATTATTCTCAAATATGATGTTTCGAGCAAGGCCTTGGTTGCATAACCAATGTTTCCAATTAAGTCCTGTTAACACGGAAGACAGATTCTTAATGAAATTGTGCAAATAACTATATCGTCATTAAAATAAGAATAGTCAATAAGAGTTTCCTGATTCTGGAGGGATCAGGCAGGGAGGAAAAGATAAATGTTCCATTTCTGCTTACAAAAGCATAGATTACTACATTATTATGAGTTATAGATAGCTCAAGAGGAAAGAAAAAGGGGTTCCTTATATTCAGAAAATATAGCATTAAACATCAACAATATTCCAAACAAAACCTTCACAATTATCCATCAGTTTATCCAGTTCTATCTAACTAATTCTCATTCCACTCAATCTTGGGTTAGCAATCTCAGGAGCTCATCTGCTTCTGGACAAGAGTTCTGGAAATTCTGACTCAGTCCACTGTATAAACTTAAAGTTGTGTAAACAATGTCATAAGAAACCTGTGCCCAAGAGTACCTGGTCACAGGGCTCCTTTTTCACAGGTCTCTGAAACAGTCCATCTTTGTTAAGTCGCTCTGGCCTGTGGCATGTTGCATGTGCTTTCAGAGATGCATCAGAGTAAAACAAAAAACTGTAGATGACAAAACACTTAAAATGGCTGTAGTTATTACTGATAACTTTCCAAAGTAAAAGGTCTGCCGAGAGATTATTACAAGAATAAGGCAACTGGCAAAGAAATGTTTCTATGGCTTTTAAAACAAAATAATGTCAACCCCAAAAAGTTTTAGACAAAATATCTACAAACATAATGATTAATCCTATTTTAAAATAAGAGTAGATAATACATCCAGTTTATGAAAATAAATGAACATAATCTTACAGAGGAAAAATCTTCAGATATAATATATGATAATCCTGAGACGTAACATACCATGAATATACTAAACATTTAGTTAGACAAGAATATATAAGTTTATCAAGTTAAAGAGACTTGGTAAATTTGGGGTAGGTCTTAAATATCTGTATATTAATAAAACTCTGTATGATATAAATCCCCAGTTGAAAGCCACTGGACAAGAGGATACTAGATTCAAATTAAAGAAAGTTATGATCAACTTTACATTTGAAAAAATAACTCAAATTATGACCAGTATTATTATACTTTTTTATCTAATATCCGGCAAAGCAGCACTGAGACTGATAAATAGAAACATAACATGGACAGTGAGGATATTGGCAAATCTCTAGGGACTTACACAGCACACAATTTCTGAAATATTTATATTAATAGCATTTTAGCAATACAAATTTAGCCTAGGAAAGGTTAAGCACCTCTTCTGATTTGACAACTTTTCTCATGCAACTCATCAATGGTAACGTATCAAATCAACCTAATTACTTCAGCACATCTTTTCTTATAAGATGACAGAACAAATTCTTTGGAATTTTTCAGACGCTTTCTGGAAAATCAGTTTTAGGTGCAAAATATATCATTTAGGACTTGCTGTTGGGAAGGCAAAATAACAAAAGTGTCAGGAGGTTTGAACAGTTGATTAAATAGGATCATGGGTTACTGGGAAACAATACGTGGCTCCCTATTTTACCCAATGACAATAAAATGACAATAAAAGATTTAAAAGTATACATAGAAGATAACATGATTGTAAAGAACTGTTGTTCTTCTTTCAGCAGTGGGAAGACTTTGTTCTCTTACATAACTAAGGACATGACAAAGTCAACATAAAGCACAGGAAATTATTCTGATATAACAGACTCTTTGTTACATAGATTACTCAGAAGGTAAAGAAAACTCTCTTGCAATCTGTTCCTAAAGCAGGCAAGTAATCCAAGAAGATTTTGTAATTTTAACAGAGAAAAAGAAATTCTAGTTTTGCATAAGTGTAATATTTGATATTAAAACTCTTTCTGACAATCTTACATATAAACCCATCAAACATTAGCCAGCTTTGACCACCGCAAATAAAATTCCCTTTCTGTGAACCTTCTACGACTTTATATATCCATTCAGGTTTTTTCCTACACATTATTCCTTCTCATTCTGGAACAGAGTCACTTTACTTTAGCACAAAACTACTCTCTTTTTCCTTATTAAAAATTTACCCTGTGGGCGTGGTGGCTCATGCCTATAATCCTAGCACTCTGGGAGGTTGAGGTGGGATAATCGCTTGAGCTCAGGAGTTCAAGACCAGCCTGAGCAAGAGCGAGACCCCGTCTCTACTAAATTTAGAAATTAGCCAGACAACTAACAATAGAAAAAATCAGCTGGGTGTGGTGGTGAATGCCTGTAGTCCCATCTACTCCGGAGGCTGAGGCAGGAGGATCGCTTGAGCCCAGGAGTTTGAGGTTGCTGTGAGCTAGGCTGACGCCACGGCACTCTAGCTCAAGCAACAGAGTGAGACTCTGTCTCCAAAAAAAAAAAAAATTCATTCTGCTCATTCTGCATACAAAGTTGCTTCTCTCTGCTTCTCTCGCTCCTACTAAAGTCTCATTCACATTTATCGATTATAACTTTGTAACTACAGGGACTTCTATTTTACAGAGAAAACTAGGCGGTAGATAATTGCAGCTGTTTTGTAATACACCAGCATTTTTAGCAGACCAGCAGAGCATATGTTATATAACTCAAAACTTTTTATAGTGACACCCATCCCAAAGTCACAAAAATGCGCATATTTATTAACATATCCAAGCATATAGCCTCTCTATCGTATGAGAGGCAAAAAGTATATTAAAAATATATAAATTTGGAGAGTGGGGTGGTGGCAAAAAAATATGTGAACTGAAAATTATGCTTCGTGGTTGGAGGCTGCAGTGAGCTATGATTGCACCACCGCACTCCAGCCTAGGCACAGCCCCGTCTCAAGAAAAAAGGAAAAAAGGTATACAGGAGGGAAGAGCAGCAAGCAGAGCAGCTGTGACGATGATCCAAGCAGGTTCCTGGGTCCTTGAACACAGGAGGAAAGCGCTGACAATCAGGAGAACACGAAGGAGCAGGACAGGGGCAGAGATCAACCCCGAGAGGCGAGGAGTCCAGCAGAAGTGTAGGTGTAGCGGCTTGTTTCTCCTTCCCCCACGTCTCTGGCAGTCGGTGGGCTCCCGAGCTGCTGGAAAGCTCTTCTATTCCCGCAAGCCCAAAAGCTGCTTCTGCTGCCAGCAAACTGGGAGCCTTGAGAGGGCAAAGTACCTGGCAGCTGGCACCCTCGGGGTCACTTCCCGTCACTGCAGACCAGAGGCAAGACGGCAGGCTCCATATTGCTTCTCTACCCACTGTGCACCTTTTGCCATCCCCAGGGGGCCTTAGCACCTCACTTTTCATCTCACTCGTTCCCAAACATTTCCCAACCCCGGCCCAGACTGCGGGAGCCACAACGGGCTGGCTGGTAGTCCCGGGGGATCTGCGTGACCCCAGCATCTGGACATGCTGGGTGTGCTGCCCTCTGGAGAGAGGGACAGAGATGACGAGAGTGCTAGCTTTCTTTCACTCAGACTCTTTTCGTCCCCTTATCCTGCCCCGCCCATGGCTGCTGCTGAGAGACGATTGAGCCAAGGTTCCCAGGAACTGCTTCTCCTCTCTGTTGGTGCACCCACCACACCAGGCCTGCCACAGAGTGTGGCTTCAAACCTTTCCAGACTCTTTTTCTCCCCTCCTCCGCTCCCCACCCGTGGCTGCTGAGAGAGATAATAGAGCCACTACCCTGAGGCTTGAACAGAGAATGGCGCTCACACCTTTCCTATAGGGGTCCTGTAGCGGACTGAGGGGTGCACAGACTGTGAGCTCCCTGCCCATCAGCCCTCCCTGGTGCTGCCTGCAAGGCAACTTCATCAGTGTGGGGTATGCACTGAGGCAGAGGGACATCGAAACTGCTTGAGCATTCTGTGGGCAGCTCAGCACCAGCACACTTTTCCCTCGTATGGTCAGTGATTGATCTTTGGGGACACGGCCGCAGGCCAGATCCTGTAACCCAGGTCTCAATCGTATTGCTTGGGGGAATGGAGGGAAGATTTGTGATTGGGTGAGGCCACGACAATCTCTCTCTGGTGGCTCTGACTGCAAACTGGGAGCAGATCTTTGACTCTTGCTGAAACAGATACCTTGCTGCCTCTGGTGGAGCCTGAGGGCAAGCTCACCCACCCTAGCCCTGCCCAGCTGTACTTATTCACCAGCCTCCACTGTGGCAGAGACTAGGACTCACCTGAAGTTCCAGGGCCTCACCCACCCCCTGTGCAAATCAAAAGCTTCTCTGGAGGGACTAGAGCTGGTCACAGGGTCCAAAAACAACATTGCAGTTTGTTCCTTCTGGCAAGCACCACCTATTGACAGAGAGGTCAATTTGCATTCCCTTTAAAGCATTTACTGACTCCATCATACAGGGTGTAGTTGAGTCTCACCCACAAGCACTACCCACTATCTCAGAGATTAAGCTGGGTGTGCCATTATCTAGTCAAAACAAAATCCAAAGTAAGAAGCAAAAGCTGCTCCAGATGCGAAGAAATCAATGAAAGATCTCCGAAAAATCAGAGTGAAATGACAACCCCAAAAGAAAACAATAACTCCATACCAATGGAAACCAACCAAATGCGAATATTGAAATGACTGACAAAGAATTTCAAATATGGATTGTAAGGATGCTCAATGAAATACATGATAAAATAGAAACCCAACACAAAAAAACCACAAAAACAATGCAAGAAATGAATTAAACATTCACTGAAGAAATCAAATTATTGAAAAAAAATCAAGCAGAGCTTCTGGAAGTGAAAAATTCATTCAAAGAAATACAAAACACAGTGGAAAGCCTTAAGAGTAGGCTAGATCACACAGAAGAAAGAATCTCAGAGCTAGAAGACAACACCTTTGAACGAAACAAGTCACTCAAAGAGAAACAGCAGAGAAATAAGAGGAATGAACAAAGCCTACAAGAAATATGGGATTATGTAAAAAGGCCTAACATAAGACTTATAGGCATCCCTGAGAGTGAAGAAGAAAATACACAAGGGCTGGAAAACCTATTTGAGGAAAATTCCTCAGGTCTTGCTAGAAATCTGGACATCCAGGTACTAGAAGCGCACTGGACTCCTGGGGGATTCATCGCCAAGAGGCAATCACCATGACATATAGTCACCAGACTGGCCAAAGTTAACATGAAGGAGGAACTCCTATGAACCATAAGGTGAAAGCATCAGGCAACTTACAAAGGGAAACCCATCAGACTAACTGCAGACTTCTCAACTGAGACTTTAGAAGCCAGAAGGGACTGGGGCCCCATTCTCAGTCTTCTCAAACAGAATAATGGCCAGCCTAGAATTCTGTATCCTGCAAAACTAAATTTCTTTTTTTTTTTTTTGAAGATTTTTAAAAATTTTATTGAATACAGAAATAATTTATACAATAATCCAGTACATACATGCCCATATATGTAATTCAAACAATCTTCCCAATATTTAACTTTGTGATATGTACTGTCCTTTGTCTATTCAATTTTTTAAAATGCTGGCTGTATCCCATTGAGTTGATTTCATGACTCCACTAACAGATTGTGACCCACAGAAGGATGATTACATTGTGGAGTATTAAATGGCCTAGAGGGGTAGAAGGACCTGGGCAGCCCAGAGAACTGCCAGGTCCAGCTCCATCTGTATGCCCACGTCCTCAAAACCAGGCCTAGTGATTCTCACAGTGCAACTGATGGATAAGACCTGAGTGACATCCACAACCCTGCTGCAAAGGAGCCCAAAAAACACGGTAAAGAAAGCACACTAGCAGAAAGTTGCAATAAACATTAATCAAACTAATCTATAGAATCAGCCCCATATATGCCATGAAATGCTGTTGTGCATACTTCTCGAGCTGTGTACTTGGGATGGAAAAACCTAGTGGCCCAAGTATGTATTATTACATTCATTTTATCCCTATTAAATTGCATATTTTCTTGGATACAACCTATTATCGCTACTTCAGTGAGGGAAACATATAACTATGACTAGTACAATTTGTCTGATGGGACAAAATTCAGGGGAATAATCGAAATGTAACAAATTCCCAAGTTACATGTCATTTCACAAACATACCACTACCCAGTCAACCCAGAATCTACCAAAAGAAAGATAAATAATAATAATTAAAAAAATCAAATACAGATTTCTTTTCTTCTGACCATCACAAAGAATCTTAAGATTTAAAAAAAAATTTTAGACTAGTGAAGAGAAAGAAGGAATAACTTTAACCTCTCCTTTTCATTTCTTTAGTTCAATATATGCAATAATTTGTATTTGTGAAAGAAGATCATTGAATAAAAGGTATTGCTTATGACTTAAAGCAATTAAAGCAAAGTAAGTTGAAGGGGTATCATATATTGAATAGAGCTTTTTTGTATCTGTAATTGATGTACATTTAATTAAAAAAAGACATTTTGCATTTAGGTCACCACAAAGCAGATTTACATACAACTATCAATTACAGAAAAACATAAGAAAGTAAGTTTCTATGTGATCCCAATGGATCATAAAAAAACAAAATATTTTTATAGAAGTTAAGCTACTAACTTTATAAAAATGCAAAACACCAAAATACTTTAAGCAAAAACTCTTTAGTTCTAAGAAAAAGGTATAATTTTTCATTTTCTGTTCTTCGTATAAATTTTAATTCTTTCCAGTGGAACTGAAACCTCCTGAACCCCTTTCAGTGTCATCCAAAACTTGAACTTCTTCTATTTCTGGATAAAAAATCCATTCACAAATGAGCTGCGCAATCCGATCACCTTTTTTGACTTCAAACTTTTCTTTGCCAAAATTAAACAGTACAGCACCAACATTTCCTCCATAATCTTCATCTATGACACCAGCTCCTACATCTATAAAATGTTTGGCAGCCAAGCCAGAACATGGAGCCACTCTTCCGTAACACCCAGAAGGAAGAGCTATCTGAATGTCCGTCTTCACAACAGTTTTCTCCATAGGTGGTATTGTGTAATCATAGGCACTGTACAGGTCGTAGCCCGCAGCCCGTGCGGACCCCCGGGTCGGGGCCGTGGCGTGCTCCGACAGCCGGGCAAAGCGGAGCTGCATGCTGCCCTCCTCCGCGGGCCGGGCCCGCTTGCTGGGGGACACAACAGCGGTCTCTTCAGAGCAGGGCATGGTGGAGCGAAGAGAGCGAATGGAAAAGGGAAGGAGAGAGCATCAAAACTAAATTTCTTAAACGAGGGAGAAATAAAGACTTTCTCAGACAAGCAAATGATGAGGGAATTTGTCAAGACCAGACCTGCCCTGCAGGGAGTACTCAAATCTGCATGATACACTGATCAGCACAACAGACATCCACCAGTGTAAAACCATCCAAATG
>RJWJ010004521.1:0-75346 GCA_004363605.1 Indri indri
GGGGGTCTCGCTCTTGCTCAGGCTGGTCTCGAACTCCTGAGCTCAGAACGATCCGCCCACCTCGGCCTCCCAGAACTAATTGGCTTGTTAATCAACTTATAAAACACTTCAGGTGCTTTCTTACTCCTTCTATTCTCCCCAGACTGGTTCAATTAAGGAGGACATTCTCTACCATCATGGAAACGTAGGAATATTCATAGTAACTCTCAAGTTCCCAGTAGTTCTTCTGGTTATCTGTTGCTGTATAGCAAACCATCCCAAAACTTATGTCCAAAACCCAGACTAATCATTTATTTTTCTTACGATTCTGTAATTTGGGTAAGACTTTCAGGGATGGCTCATCTCCACTCCATGCAGCATTAGCTAGGGCAGCTGTACTGGAGGCTGGAAGATCATTTCAAACTAGTTCATGCATATGGCTGGCAAACTGATGCTAGCTCTTAGCTGGGAGCTGAACCAGGGCTTGAGCCAAGGGTCCTCAGTTCCTCTGGGCCTTTTGGCAATTTGCTTGGATTTCCTCACAGCATGGTATCTTGGTTTTGAGCATGACCCAAGAACAAAGCAGAAATGCATAGAATTTTTATGACCTAGCCTTGGAAGTCACACTGCATCTCTTCTGCTGTATTCCATTGGTCAGGGCAGTAAGAAAAACTTACCCAAGTTCGAGGAAAGGAGACATAGACTCCACATTTTGATGAGGATATCAGGGGTCTAGAAGAACATGTAGGTTAAGACGTATTATTAAGGCCATCTTTGGAAAATACTATCTGCTGCAGTAGCAAACTTTGTCCAGTGGTCACTATCTTTTAATAAATCAAAGGATATTGAGTGGGCATGGTTACCTTACATGGCATCTACATCATGATTTGAAGAACATAGCCGTAGCTCCTCTTATTCATTCAACCAACAGATATTGACAACAAACTATATGTCAGAAACTGTGTTAAGTCCTCTAGTGACTCTTAAATTCATACCTGCATTTTGAGAAGTCTGTTTCTGTCATCTTCTCAATCTTAAATATTTCATAGGGATTTGGTCCTTTCTTTCTTTTATTCTCATATAACAGGTGTTTTAAAATATCTGCAGTCTTTGTCCTGAAGCCAAGAGCATATTTGCTGCAGGTGTAATGTAACTACTGCTCACTTATTAATAGATTGACATTCAAAATATTTGATGACTGCTTTGGCTTGAGCACTGAACAATCAGATCAGCAGCTGATCTTGAACAACTAATATACTGCTGAGATTATATGTAACAGTTGAATACTTGCCTACTGATTAAGGAGTCTTATTTTTTAATTTTTACCTATCCATTCAAATGAATGAATAAATGTTGAGCATGTACTATGGTCAAGGGCCTGGGTTTGGCACTGAGGAAACACAAATGAATAAGCAGATTTTGTGTCTGCTCTTGAGAAGATCTAAGAGGTCTTTTGCAATTGCTGTATCTTCTGCCTAGAATGCTGTTTCCCCAGATGTCCATGTAGCTCCCTCCATCACTTTCTTCACTGGTCTGGTCATATGTCACCACATCAGACAGTCCTTTCTTTTTCTGAGACAGAGTCTCACTGTGTTGCCCGGGCTAGAGTGCCGTGGCATCATCCTAGATCTCAGCAACCTCAAACTCCTGGGCTCAAGCAATCCTCCTGCCTCAGCCTCCCGAGTAGCTGGGACTATAGGCATGTGCCACCATGCCCGGCTAATTTTTTTTCTATATATTTTTAGTTGTCCAATTAATTTCTTTCTATTTTTTTTTTGGTAGAGATGGGGTCTTGCTCTTGCTCAGGCTGGTTTTGAACTCCTGAGCTCAAACAATCTGCCCACCTCGGCCTCCCAGAGAGCTAGGATTACAGGCGTGAGCCACCGCGCCCAGCCAGACAGTCCTTTCTTGTTCAGCCTAAATAAAGTAGCACCTACCCATTAATTCCTGTCCTTAATGTATTTTTTCATAGCTCATATAACTGCCCAACATATCGTAAATCTATTATTTGCTTCTTTAACAAGAATTTAAAATATTGTACATAAAATTGTGACCCTAGCACTAGAAAATACCTGGCATGCAGTAGGTGCTCAGTAAATACCTGTTGCATTGAATTGAATACTTGTTGAGATGTAGAAATGGAGGGAGATGGCAGAGACAAAGATAGTTTAAGTTCAAGACAGGGTAGCTGGAGGAATAGTGATGCCACAAACAGAAGTAAGGGGTAATTGGGGTCAAAGTGTTTTTATTGTAGTTACAGTTTTTGTGCCATATCTAAAGATTTGTCCCTTTGGAAGCATACATTTGATTGCATTCTAGAATATGCTACAGATATAAAAACAAGCAGATAAATATTGTAAAATGTTTCCTGACAAGCACAACATTTTGTTAGCTATCTGGCCTGTTGCCCCTTACCTTCCAACGTCTTCTGGGACATCTTTACTACAGGAAATGCTACTCCAAGTGTTTCAGGATGATCAGTCTCCATGGTTAGTTATTAATCAAAGAAAAATGATAACAACTCATGTTAGCCTTTTATCCTTGGCAAGGCTCTTTCCTAGAAGTAATATACAAACATGATGAGGTGTGGAATCTCAGTTGCCTAAATGTACAAGGTTAATATTGGTCTCAGTTCCCACACAGGTGCGTGAGTTTGGGGGACATAATGGAAAAGGGCTGGAAGTCCCAGACACAAACAGGACCTCAGGGTCAAGGAGGGCTTCCCAAAAAGAACAACTGCTGAAGAGCCAAGGCCTCTCTGGGTGCAAGCCAGTGGACATCAATAGTACACACAGCACTCAAGTGGAAACAGAGGCGAATGATTTGGCAGTTGTTTCCTGGTCACATAAAACTATGAAACAAAGTTCTATTAACACAAAGCAAACAGAGGGATTGTTACAGCTGTAATGTGACTACATTTCACATATTAATTCATGGAGCCTAAAAATAGTGGGTTCTTGGTGGCTTTATTATGTATGAAACCCCAGAACAAAGCCATAATCAGGTATTTCATGATTTTCCAACACTGGGGACCCTGAAGAAATAAGACGTATCCAGGAGTATATCCTCTGGGGAAGGATGAGGTGGGAAGACAATCAACCGCAATGAGTTTTCTCTTCCAGTACCAACCTGGACAGCGGTTCTCGTACCTTGCTGTGTATCACCTGGTGAGGCTATAAAAGTTACTACACCTTAGGCTGCTCTAGAGACCAGTTCAATTTTCTGGGGAAAAGTACAAGAGAGGAGGAAACTATACAGAGAAATTTGCATAAGGTTTGCCTTGAATTCAGTTTGTTCCTGACTATTAAGCCATGAATGTGTAGGGAAAAACTCTACAAGTCTAAGCAAGACCTGCCAAGTATCAGTATACTGAACAATTTCTAGAGCTTACACAGGGCTTGGAGACATCTAGTTCTGACCAGCCATGATGGAGAGTCCTTATTGAATACCCAGGGCATTCAACAGAGACTCCAGAGGGGCCATGCTTTAGAAATAGTGCTAAACAAGCCCCCAGATTAAGAGATAGTCTACATACACCTTCATAACGCTTAAAAACAAGCCTCAAACAGACCAAGCTGATCCACAATTAACTGCCTGCATGAACAAAGCCCAGCACTTAAAGGATGGCAACTGGATTCACTGCACAACCGTGGAAAATACACAGAAGCATAAAAATGTGAGATGTAACAAGGAGGAAAAAAAATGCCCAGAAATGGCACAAATGATTGTATTAGCAGATAAGAACTTTAAGACAGATATTATGAATATGCTCAAAGAGTTAAAGAAAAATAAGATAGGAACACTCATACACTGCTGGTGGGACTGCAAACTAGTACAACCTCTGTGGAAAGTAATACGGAGATACCTCAAAGAGATACAAGTAGAACTACCATTTGATCCAGCAATTCCATTACTAGGCATCTACCCAAAGGACAAAAGGACATTCTATAAAAAAGACATCTGCACTCAAATGTTTATAGCAGCACGATTCACAATCGCAAAGATGTGGAAACAACTCAAGTGCCTGTCAATACATGAGTGGATTAATAAAATGTGATATATGTGTACCATGGAGTTCTACTCAGCTGCAAAAAACAGTGGTGATCTAGCACCTCTTATATTATCCTGGATAGAGCTGGAGCCCATTCTACTAAGTGAAGTAGCACAGGAATGGAAAAACAAGCACCACATGTACTCACTGTCAAATTGGTATTAACTGAGCAACACTTAAGTGCACATATAGTAGTAACATTCATTGGGTGTCGGGCAGGTGGGAGGGGAGAGGAGGGGATGGGTATATTCACACCTAATGGGTGCTGTGTGCCCTGTCTGGGGGATGGACATGCTTGAAGCTCTGACTCGGGTGGGGCAAAGGCAATACATGTAACTTAAACCTTTGTACCCCCATAATATGCTGAAATAAATTTTAAAAAGAAAAATAAGAATATAGCGAAGAGAGAATTAAAAATAAAAAGTTCCCTCAGATGACTACAATATGCAGCTAGAATTGAGGAGTTGTTAGATGTCTGTCCTATGGCAAAGTAGATGGAAACAAATTTTATTTTGTGCGGAGCTTGGGCATGAGTCATTGAAGGGTATGGATAATAGCAACTGCCGTCGTTCATGTTATGAGTCCACTTCCTGGAAAGGATTTTTATCTTTCTATATCTGTATCTCCCAGCTTAAGCATAGTGTGCTTGGTGTATAGAGGGATTTGATAAAGGGATATTGACACTTTGAGTTGATAACTATGATACACAAATGCTCTCAGATTTGTGTGTGTGTGTGTGTGTGTGTGTGTGTGTGTTCTCAAGTAACAATATGTTTTGTCTAGCATTGAAGAATTACCTAATGGGTTTCAATTCTTTAAAAAATTGTGCATTTTTACATTTTGGAATAGTATTATAACCAAGTTTTAAATCCAGTTATAGAAAATGAAACATGAGCAATTGAAGACCCTCCTACATTGTTACAGACATTAAGCACTTGGGTCTCTGATAAGAACATTACAATAAATGTCATATGCTCCCAATAGAAAAATTTAATAATGCCCTGAAGAGATAATCTAGGAAAGGAGATGTTTTAAGGAGCTGCTTAAAGAGGTATAAAGAGGTGGGGAAGTTGGCCGTTTGAGAATATATTTCCTGCAGAATGTAGGGATCAAGTCACAGACTTTAGAAATGAGAACGCTATTTGATTGCTTGTGAAAATGTAGTGTCTGTGCAGACAAGTGACTAGAAGTATTATTTCAGAATCAATCAAATCCTGATATGTGATGAAGGTACTTCAGATTTGTTTTTGAGATCCCCAAACTTCACACTGAAGCAGTGTGTGGTAAAGAGATTATGTTTAACCCCCAAATTGCCCAAATACATGAGTAGCTTGTTCTCCTGAAGGCTATGGCTTTTATCTGGATCAAGAATTCTGCCTGTACAGTCAGTTGTAATTACAATCTTCTATCACTAGATAAGCAACACGGTTGAGGATATTTTTAATTTGTGGAAAACCAACATTAGCTATGTTGACAATGTGACACTAAAGGCTTAGTGACTCATGTAAAAACTGTTAATCACAACAGAGTGATTTTTATGTTTTTAAATCGTTACATACAACATAAGACTTGAGTTCATGCAGCAGCTCCCTGCCTGGAACATTGTGAAAGATCGCGTGATATTTCACAGACTCCAAGAGAAAAATGCTGAACTGGAAAACATTCAATGAATGACACTGAGGTTAATCCCAAAAAGGAAAAATCATTCTGTAGAGAATATTTATATCTGAACAACGAGAAGCCAGTTTCTGCCTTAAAATAGTATCATGCAAGACACTAAAGTCCACTGGAGTCCAAACTCTTTCTGAGTTACTCTGAGCCTACATTTTTTTGGTGAATAGCATTTTTTTGAATTGGGAGGTGGTGATGGAAAATAATGAGAAAACTGAACTTCAGATGATGAATTCCTTTCATGGGAAAAATGTGAACCCCAGTAATATTTTTATCTGATATAGATAATAAGACAAATAGGTATTCAGAGACAGACTTGAAAATCCAAAGCAGATATCAGGAAATAGTATTAAACTGAGAAATTTTAAGTATGTAAGAAAGATTATTGTGGAAGAGGGCTAAGGGATGGAGTTGGGTCAGGGTGGGGAGAGAGAGAGAGAGAGAGAAGAGACAGGAGAAACAGTGCTGTGTAGGCATCATGAAAACAATTCAAAGATATCACAGGGAATAAAAACATAGACTAGGTAAGACCCACACAACCTTTTGTAATCAGTTCTGATTGCCAAATCTTCCATGTGTCCAGCTCTTGCTGTCACCAGGCTTCTGATGGATGCAGGTATGTCCTACTACTCCTCATCACTGGTTGAAGTGTTACTTCTTGCCTGCCAGGTTTGAACCTACCAAAATTGACACATATTTTGGTGGTACAGAAGTTATCTGTGAATGAACATAGATTATATGCACCTTCTAATTATAAAGCCTCAAAAGAAAAGTTTTACCAAAACTTTGTTACTAGGCAGATTCCATGTTTTCTCCTTTAAACCTGATATCTGATGGGCTGAAATCAATTCTTGAACACAGTAGAGATGCTTGAGTACCATTGGTCTAATTTTTATTAGGCCTGACTATCAATCACATTTCATGAGAGTGTTTGTCTCACCAGTGATAGTGTCTGAAAATTCTGGTTTCAGACACGTGTAATGGGAATGCTGTGTGAGAATGTTCACATCTCTGGCTCTTGGCTATTTCCCAGCTTTGCTCTCTGGCTCTGTGCCTTTGTGAGCTAGCAGAGTTCATAGCTTTTTATGTGATTCAATAGCCACAGAAAATGTACTAGCTGCTTCGCTCTGCTGTGCCTTGATTCAGGCCTTGGTAAAGGAAGTGTCCTCTGAACTCTCCCAAAGAAATAGTGAAGGTGGGTGAGCAGATCTTATATGAAAAATCCGCTGTGACATTTCAATCTCTCAAAGCCTTTGGACACTTCCTCTACACTATACCATGGATGTTCATTTTAACTTCACAATTCCCCTCAAGCAATTCACATATTTCAGCCAGTTTGTAGACCCAGAACCCCCTGAATAAAGGGAAACCTGAGTCCCCTTGAGGAAAGACCCTGCTTCAGAGTCGAGGTTTATGGAGATCAGGTGATCAATGGGATTTTGGTCAGGCACATCTCACAGTGGGCCCACTGGATCCCTGAATCCACCTTGTGATTGTTTTCTTAGTTCTTGAATAATTGGAGTAGACACACTCGGCAACCAGCAGATCCCCACAACTGACCCGTGGAGTGAGGGATAGGATAGGAAAGGCCAAGTGGAAGCTACTGTAACTGCTTCTATCTGCCAAATAGTAAATCAAAATTTGTACTAAATTCCTTGGATAATTTCAGAAATTAGCGCCACCATCAAGGACCTGAAAGACGCAGGAGTGGTGATTCCTACCTTATCTCTGTGCAATTCATATATTTGGCCTGTGCAGAAGACAGATGGATCTTGGAGAATGATGGTGGCCATTATGGACTGAAACTTTTTATCCTCCCAAATTCATATGTTGAAATCCTAACCCCCAAGTTGATCGTTTTAGGAGATGGGGACTTTGGGAGATAATTAGGTCATGAGAATGGAGCCATTATGAATGGGATTAGTGCACTTATAAAAGGCACCTGGAGAGCTCTCTAGCTTTCTTTCCACCCTGCAAGGGTACAGCAAGAAGTTGGCCAACTGCAACCTGGAAGAGGACCTTCATCAGAACCTGACCATGGTGGCACCCTGCCCTCAGACATACGGCCTCCAGAACTATGAGAAATGAATTTCTACTGTAGTGTGGTACTTTGTTATAGCAGCCCAAACTAAGACAAGTGCACTGCTATAAACATAATCAGGTAGTGACTGCAATTGCAGCTGGTGTTCCAGATGTGGTTTTATTTCTAAGCAAATCAACACATCCCCTGGCAATTCATGTGCAGCTATTAATATGGTTAATGCTTTTTTTTTTCCTATACCTGTTAGTAAAGACCATTGGAAGCAGTTTTTTTTTTTTTTTTTTCAGCTAGCAGGGCCATCTGAAAGGGCTTCACTATCCTACTTCAAGGCTATATTGACTCTCCAGCCCTATGTCATAATACTGTCTGCAGGGACCTTGACTGCATTTCTGTTTCACAGGATATGAAGCTGGTCCATTACAGGGATGGTATTGTACTGCATGGATCCGGTGAGCAGGAAGTAAAAACTACTCTAGACACATTTTTAAGGTATGTGTATGTCACAGAATGGGAAATAAATACCACAAAAATCAAGGGTCTGCTCTGTTGGTGAAATTTCTAGGACTTCAGTAGTCTGGAGCATGCGGAGTTATTCCCTCTATGATGAAAGACAAGTTGCTGCATCTGGCCCCCCTTCCACTAAGAAAGAGGCACAATGCCTAGTGGATATTTTTAGATTTCACATGCAACATATAATCTATTTGGGCATGCTACTCCAACCCATTACCCACATTACCTGCAAAGCAGCCTGTTTTGAGTAGGGATAAGAATAGAAAAGGCATTGGAACAGCTCCAGGCTGTTTTGCAAGCTGCTCTGCCACATGGGCTATATGACTCAACAAATCTGATGGTACTTTAAGTGTCAGTGGCAGGTAGGGATGCTGTGTAGGGCCTCTTGTGGTTCTCTACAGTTGAATCATACCCTTTGGATTTTGTAGCAAAGGCATGCCATTCTTTGCAGATAACCACTCTTCTTTTGAGAAAAGTATTTAGCTTATTCCTTGGTTTTAGCAGAAACTAAAACTGACCTTGGGCCACCATGTTGCCATGTGATCTGAGGTGCCTGTCATGAGCTGGTGCCTGGTACTGCCCCAGCATTAGTTAGCTATGAAGAAAATTGTGCGCACTCTCTGTGTGTGTGTGTGTGTGTGTGTGTGTGTAAAACCCCACTAGTAGTCTGCTTCTTCTTTGATTGAACCCTGACTGGTACGTAACTATACCTGTAGGCATAAGCCACATGAACTTGGAAACTGGGTGGCTCAGCTGGGTCGGAGGAAGGATACCTTTGTTTAGATTCTACTGTAAACTGACAAGGAAATCACTTACATGCCATAGTTTTAGGGTATCTGAAAGTTCTTCTTCTTCCCTAAATCCTGCCCCATTGTGCTTAGAAGAATTTTCCTAAAGCACTGTGTACATCCTCTTTGACTTAAATACTTAAGTACCTGAAAGGGTTAACCCCATTTGTAAGCTGATTATAAGTGCAGATTCGTTTTCTATATTAGTTAGGATAACAGGTGCTGCTCTAACATATCTCAAAATGCTCAATGGCTCAAACTCACATCCCCTGGCCATTCATATACAGCTATCAATTTGGTTAATGCTTTTTAACCATTGCTATGTGTGGATGGTAAATAAATAAATAAATGAATATATATATATATATATATATATATATGAATAATATCTAGGTTATGGACCTATATAAACTTTTTCCCTTTTTTAATTTTTCATGAAGAAACACTATTTTGTAATTAAAGAAGTCTTATATAAAAAAGGAAAATCGATACAACCGAAACAGAAAGTGAGCTCCCTAGGTCATGGTCGATGTAGACCATTTGGATTAGCAGCGGAGGGATGTTAGGTAGGATATGGAGACTTTTCTGTACATGGTCAGGTTAACACTGGCAGTGGGCTGAGGGCAGTTACTTCACTGGAAAGGTAACAGTTAGTAGGGAGGGAGAAGAGAGAGGCCATGAGTGGTAATCACACACATTCTCTGTCCAGCCTATTTGTATGCCAGCTCCACCCCTCATTTGTTTTGTGGCCTGTGACATGGAGATAATAACAGTAGCTACCTCCTAGGGTTGTCGTAAGGATTGACTGAGTTAGCATATGTACTTGCTCAATAATGAGAGCTATTATCAATGTTGCTCCCAAGTTTGGCCTTGCACTTGTTCTGAGCTAGCAGCGGCAGGTCTGTGTCACACGAGGGAAGATGCTGAGGCACATCCCCTCTTCAGTTCCCTTTTAACCTGTCCTGGCTGCTGCATGTGGGGACCATCCAGGCTCTTGGAGCTTGAACTCTGTGGGTAATTTGTATATTTTTCCTCTGGAAGTCAGCATTGATCTTCCCAGTGCTTTCACGGAACAAAACACTGTCTCTCCATTGCTGATTTTTATCACTGTTGTTACTGTTAATAACTTTTATTAAGCACAGACTTATAGGTGGTGTAAAAAACAAAGGAATTACCAACGAAGGGACCTAACTAACCCCTCTACACCCAAAATGACACCACCAAAAAAAGATCACCATGTGATTTTTTTTTTCTCTTTTATTTTCCACGTTGTAAAGTGTTAATTCAAAATGTCATTTTTAATTAAATTTTTATTTTGGGGAATGTTAAATAAGACCAGTCCCTGCTATTTTCAGCAATGATATTCCTTCAGTTCAATGTGACAATGAATTTGCTGTGTGTAGACTATAAATTCCATGAGTGCGGTGACCTTAGCTGTTTTCTACTTTGCTGTGTCCCTAGTTCTTCAAGTGCAGTACATGCTCAATAGGTGATTGGTTAATAAATTTTAAAATGGAAAAGTATAGCAAGTACTGCTTTTTATCTGTGCAATTCTAAAAGACATTGCAAAATGGAATTGTTATTTTGATTAGGGTTATTAGGATTATGTATGGTAAAAATTTAAGTGGGAAATTTTGTTATTAGGAGAACTCTAGTGTAGGTATACACACACAGACACATACATATGTACATTCTACATACACAAAATTCTATATATACACAAATATGCATATACATCTATCATATCTCCTGCAATCATATATATGTGATCACAGTTAATATATATTGAACATTTACTAATTTCTAGAGATTGGGTTATCTACTTTATATGAAGCTTTTTGTTAGAGCCTCACAAAACACTTTGAGGGTAGACAGCAGGATTGTCCTCATTGGAGAGTTGTGGGCATTAGGCATGGAGAGATGAGGAAGCTTGTCTGAAATCACAGAGTGAGTAATGATACTGGTGGGGTCTTGAACCCAGATAGGTTCATTCCAGGTAAGGCTATGAGTCTTCTCTATCAGTACTTCTGCTTGCTTGTGTGACAAAAATGAGCAGGATAAATACGAGGGAAAAAAAAGTGTGGAGGTTTTGCATTTATAAGATTGGCAAGAACCAGCGACAGCCTTTGAGACCTTGAAAATGTAGTCTCTAGGAATCAAGCTGGCTCTTCCTCTGAACCACTGGTGAGCAAAAATAAGACTTGGGAGCCAGAGTACATTCCCTGGGAAATAATTTTCCCAGCAAGTAAGAAGAAAATGGGAATATTGATATTGATTAACAATCCTATTAGAAGACAGTAGCTGGATAGCCTTCCTTTCTTCCATTCTTCCTTCCTTTAACATTTATTGAGCAACTACTTTGTGCTAGGTCCTGAAAATACACAGATAAAAAGTGCACAGGAATTAGCCTGGAGAAGCTCATAGTCCAAGGAATAAACAGACTCATAAACATGACCATGATACAATGTGATCAAATGGGGGCATAAACAGCCTTTCCTGGACCACAGGGGAGGATGTGACTCATTCAGCCTGGGGGTGTCAGGGAACACTTGGAATCAAGGGCGTGTTATTTGAACCAGGTTTTGAAGAATGAACACGAGTTAGGGATAAACAAAAGAGTGCAGGAGATAGCATTTTCTGTGTTCACTCAATCATTCTCATACTTTCATTGAATGTCTACTATATTCCAGCCCTGTGCACACGGCATTCTGAGGATGTTAAGACAATTAACTTCTTTGGCATCTCCAGTCTTAAGGAATCTCACTGTCTTTTAATGTCCAATTAGTAGTGTAATTTCCCATCTGTTTTATGACAGGAAGCCCAATTTTTTCCGGTTCCCTAAAATCCATAGCCCATCTTCGTTGTCTTTGGTGCCCTCAGCCTTGACTGTTGACCACAACTCCATTTGACAGGATGTCTTCTTTCTTACCCAGAAACCAGCCTCCCTCATGTGCTGCTGTTCCCTTCTCTCACTCTTTGCCCCATGTATACAAGCAGACCTGACCTTTCATTCCCTAGAGCAAAACAGCTGCGAGCAAGCTGTATTGTTGAAGAAAACTTTGAAAGCTTACAGATAACAGATGGAGTTATATTGCAGGAAACAATGTCAATAACAACAATGTGATATAACATGGATAGCAGATATCAGATACTGCTGCTCCCCCAAAGCACTGGGCAAGTTCTTCTCTAAAAGTCTTTCTTTTGGTTCACTAGCTCAAGCCAACTGTTGTGTTGCAGGGGCCAGTTTACCTTCCTTTTCTCCGAGAGTTTCCTCAGCAGGTTTCCCCTCTCCAGAATCTAGATTATCACAACTCTGAGATTCACAAAGAAAGCAAACCCCCAATTTTCTTGTCAAAAGACTCTAAGTTTCAGAGATGCATCTCTGCCTATACTAATGACAACATTTAAATTTATTATGTAAATACCTTAGCTATTTAGCCTCTCCAATCTTTCCATCTCAGCATAAGAATCTTGCTTTATCTTTGTATAAAGATAATAGGCTCAGCCAAGGGGCCACCCCCAGACCTAAGAGACAGGTGACCCTATGGACAAATTCTAGTCTCTTGTTTAGAAAAAAAATAACTGCTCATAATTTTAGAAATTGCAGCCTCTTACGGATAGATTTTGACGATCCCAACTATCCTTCTCAAACATTTTAGCAGACCACTGAGAATTAATATAACTGTAGAATGTTGGTGGTGAATGTTGGTGTAGAGTCAGGTTTCACCTCGCCCTGTGTGCAGCAGTACAGCGATGTTACTTTCTGTCATACCACTTTTCAAATGGCTGATGTTCGTTCTGATTGGTGAACTATTTGTTCTGATTAGCCAGTCCTGTGCCATACCAGTTGTTACAGACTTTGAATAACACCTAGCCTTAATGATCATCTGATTCAGGGTCTGGAAATACATGTTATATTAACATTTGCTGTTGCTCCTGAGTTCTTGACTGACATTACTTATCTACTTATTTATCTTCCTTGGGTCTGAGCATGGCTACGCCCATACTATTCGTTGCAGTTTTCCAGGCAGCCCCTGTGAATCGATCAGCCTTGGCATGCAGGAGAATATCTACTTGCCTTCCCAGATCTAGTCAAAATCTGCCATCTTTCGGATGAAGCTTTGCCCACCAGAGGGAAAAAATGCCCTCCTGACATATAGCTGGTGACAGAGTTGAAAAAGTGAGAAAACATAAACATAATGTCTGCAACACAGTAGGAACATTAAGTGTCAGTTTTGTGGTCTTTCAGTTATGTAATCCTGCATTTTGTGGAATCAAGTTTATTAACTTCTTTCTTTTCTTATTTCTTTGGAAAAGGAGAGTGCTTACTTATGTAAAGGTAAAAGTCTGTGTTATATATTGAAGCATTTCTTGCTTTTTATGATGTTCCATTGAGATTTCTCTCTTTATTTTGTCCCAAGTCTCTCTGGAGCCTGTCAAGTGAGCTAACTTGTATAAACTAGAGTGGTGAATGTCCTCTGTGAACAAAGTCAGTCTGGGACAGAGCACAACATTCATTTCTAGGATGAAAATCAATCTGCCAGGACAATTTCTTCACTGCTTAATCTGTCTTATGTGTCCAAATATGTGAACTCTTACTAGTACATAAATCATTGTTCAGAAATTGCTTTTTCCATTATCTATTCCAAGATGTTATTTTTTAAGTCTTGAAATTAACGAAAGAGACTTTTCAAGTATAAGACCTGAAGACTTGACTTTCACTTTGCTCATTAGCATCTTAAATGGCAGGTGATGAGTTCATGGGTGGCACCTTTTCCGTGGGACAAGTATTTCTTAAGTCTAGGGTTTGTTGTTCTCACTTATTCTGTAGATAACTTATGGAAACACTCTCAAAAAGGGAAGACCTTCAGATCACAGAGTGGAGATACAATAGCTGTGTGCAAGGTCTGAGGTCAAAAAGACCCAGAAATATACTTGTATAAACTAGTCCTAAGCTTCTGCTATATTCTGAGCTAACTGGTTTATTTGGAATGGTATAGACAGTTACAAAGCAATCACAACTGGGCTCTATCCTACTTGCTGATAAACACATTCCACCACAACTCTATTCTTTCTAATATCAGAGGGAAGGATGTATTCTGTCATTAGTGAATTTCTGAAGACCTCCTCAAGTCATGTAATAGGTACCAAAAAAACTCTGTACTATTATACAACATGGGTTCCTTTTAGACCTTCACTTAGGAAGTATGTGACAACTCCCATGACTCAAGAACAATATTGCAGTTGAAAAATAAAGCAAATAGATAATGTCATAACAGATAAGGATCAGCTGGAACACTGAAATGTAAATGAACACTTGGACCTTGCAGAGTAATAGATTCAGTAACCTGTACTTGCAATCCAGTGTCTGAGACCTGCTGCTCAATAAAATATGTCAACTATGTTTCAGAGCAATAACAGCTATGAGGCGTTGCCTGCTCTTGGTTTAAGAGTGACAAAGTTATCATTATTTGTTGCCTCAAATATCTGAGAAAAAGCCAACCATCCTCTTTCACCTTAGATCACACCTTTATTTTTGTAATTATTAACCTTGTCCCTATGTGGGTAAGAAGTTCTCCCCACATCCCAGTTACCCTCAAGATTATCTCTTTGACTTTGGTTTCTGCAGTTTGAATATGACATGACTCGTGTGTGTGTGTGTGTGTGTGTGTGTGTGTGTGTGTGTGTTTGGTATTTATCCTGCTTGGTGTACTCTGAGTTTTTTGATCCATTATTTGTTAGCTGTCACTAATTTTGGAAAATTTTCTGCCATTATTTCTTCAAAGAGTTTTTCTGTTCTGTTTTCTCTTTCTTATCCTCTGGTATCTCAGTTATACATATGTTATACCATTTGATGTTGCCTCATAATTTTCGGATGCTCTATTCTGTGTTTCTTTGTTTTCATTCTTTTTTCTCCTTGTATTTCAGTTTGGGTGATCTCTATGATCTATCTTCAAGGTCACTGATTCTTCCCTTAGCTGTGTTGAATATACTGATGAGCCTGTCAAAGGCATTCTTAATTTTTGTTACTCACTTTTAGATTTCTAGCATTTCCTTTGATTCTTTCTTGTAGTTCCCCCATCTCTGCTGACAGTAGCCATGTAGTCTTGCTTGTTGTCTACCCTCTACATTAGAGACTTTAACTTTTTAATCTGTAGTTATTTTAAATTTCTTGTCTGATAATCCCAACATCTGTGTCATATCTGAGTCTGGTTTTGGTGATTGCTTTGTCTCTTCAGAGACATGTCTTGTAATTTCTCGTTGATAGCTGGACATATTGTATAAGGCTAAAAATGAGGTAAATAGACTTTTAATGTGAGGATTTATGTCAATCTGACCTAGATTTGGGTTATGTTTGATGTTTGTTGTAGCTGTGGATATCAGAGGGTTCAGATTCCTCTCGCGGCCTTATTTTGTCTTCCCTCTTGGCTTTGGGGCTTCCCTTTGTGCTGTCAGAGACAGCTCCCTCCACTATAATCTACTGCTGCTGTTACTTAGGCTTATTAGTGAGGGTGTAGGGTGTGCATATATAGGCAGGAACACCATCTCCCCTCTTTTCATGAAATCTTAGTCTTTGGAGTGCACAATGGGCCTGTGTCTCAGGGTTGTGACATTTACAAGTGTTTCTGTCCTTCTTTTAGGAATAGAGCTTTCTTTCTTCTGTCCCTAATCCCTCTCCAGGATGCAGTGGGTGTTCTCCCGTCTCCCCAGTCTACATCTGTGAAAACTTCTCCCCTTCAGATTGTGCTTTTGTTTTCTTAGGTGAACTATGATGGAGTGGGACAGAGTTCCCTCACCCCAGCTGGAATGGAATTTCACTGTTGCTGTCTAATGGTGTCCTCCCTGGAGATTAAGCCTGAGGGAGAAGCAATTTAGTGGATTTCACCATGGCTACTCTTCACCTCCACCTGCCAGAGCCCCAAGGAAACTTTTTGTGCACTCTTTCCCTGCTCTGCTCTATGAGAGGCTGGGGAGGTTCCTGGAAGAAAAGGCTGCTTTTGTATGGAGGCCTTCAGGAACTTCTCACTCTGATGCTGTCTCACACTTGGCCTCCAGCAATTCATCAAAATTTCTAGTTTACTGTTCCAGAGGCATCTGCTTCAGGTAAGCAAATGCTCAGTCCTCTGTCTCCCTGGAGGTACCTCTCTCTAGATTTGGGGAGGTAATTTGCTCTGTGACCTCAGCTCTTTGAAGAGTCTAAGAAAAGTCATCTTTGTTTTTCCAGATTTTTCTTATTGTAAGGATGGGAATGATAGCTTCCAAGCTATTTTTATGTGTGAACTGAAACTGAAAGTCCCTACACACTTTAATGTTTATTTCTCTTTCTAATCTAATGTCAGTGATTCCATTAGGTTTATGTCCAGCTGCAGGTGACACCAAACCCAAAATAACGGCAGCTCGGACAAGATAGAAGTTTGTTTCTGTCTCAATAAAAGGTTGTGCGTGGCAGGTCTGGTGTCCATGGTGTCGGACTCAGACTTCTTGTATAATACTTTGTTTACTCTTAACAAGCAGAATCCACATAATGGTCCTAAACAGTGCTAACTTCCAGCCATTACACCTGCAATCAAATCAGCAGAAAATAAGAAGAGGTAAAAGCAGGTGCTCCTTTTAAGAACACTTTTTGGAAGCATGTGACATGACTGCTTACATCCCATGGGCTAGAACTCAACAAAATGGCCATACCTAGCTACAGAGGAGCTTGGAAATGTAATCTTTATTCCCCATGGCTTCTATGCTCAGCTAAAAACTAGGAGTTTTCTCACTAAGTGAGAAAGAGAGAATGGATATTAAAAGACAATTAGCAGTCTGGGTGAATTTTTATGTATATCTGTGTGTGTGTGTGTGTGTGTGTGTGTGTGTGTGTTTGTATTGTGTGTATGTTAACTTTGGAACAAACTTTGATCTCAGGCATATTTCCAATTTTCTCTTTAAAAATATACTTTTTTACCTCCACTATTTGACCAAGTCTATCTGTGCATTTCTGCTTTATTGGAATGTAGAGGCTGTGGTTTTTTTTTTTATTTGAGATACAATGTTTCTGATAAATGCTATGTAACAGTTTATTAATTAAACCTAAAAAAGAGTCTGACAATAAATGCAGGTAAGTAATGGAACTGTCTTAGCCCATTTGTGTTGCTATAACAAAATATCTTAGACTGGGTAATTTATAAAGAACACGAATGTATTTCTTACAGTTCTGGAGGCTGGGAAGTCCAAGATCAAGGTGCTGGCAGGTTGCATGTCTGATGAAGGCCAGTTTCTCATGGATGGTGCCATCTACGTGTCCTCAAATGGTAGATGGGATGGAAAGGGTGAAAGAGGATGGACACTGTGTCCTCACATGGCTGAAGAATGGAAGAGGAAAAAGGGCCTAAATTAGTTCCCTTCAGCCCTTTCATAAGGCACTAATCCATGGGGCTCTCTTATGACTTAATCACATCCCCAAAGACCCCACAAAGGCCCCACTTCTTAATATCGCCACAATGAGGAGTATGTTTCAACAAATGAGTTTGTGAGACATTTAGATCATAGCAGGGACAAAACAAGTGGCTTATAGATCAGGAAATATAAAGCTATAAACCAGGTTAGTACTTCCTGGGGAAGTCAGCGTATTGGTGGCTTCTACATCAACTTTCTTAAACTCAACCGAACCAATGGTCAATGAAAAATTATTGAGAATTTACTGTGTTCTCAGTTAAAAGCTAGAATAAATAAGAAATAAAAGATTTGGTCCCTTTCCTTGAGGAGCAAAGACTAACAGATGAAACAATCTGATACAGCAAATAGTACTTTTGTGTATGTGCAGATGGATAAGTCTCACAGTAGTTGTGAGAACAGGGCACTGAGTGGATAGTCGGATAGCTAAGGATGTGGGACTTGCCCCACTCTTGGGCTAGCAATGATCTGTGAAGTTAGCATAAAGATATGCTCACTATCTACCAATAGGAAAAAATCAACATTATACAAGGCATAGAATGATTTTATAGAATGTAAAATATAACAAATATAAAGGAATTATTGTTATAGTCTATAAGCCACAAAGGCCATTGCTTATTTCACATTTATCCTAAATTCCTGAACCAACAAGGAGTTAAAGTGTTCCCGACCCCTCTTTACATGGCAATCAATGGTTTGTCTGAAAATAGTTACTAATTATAATAGGCTTTTATTCAGAAAAGGAAAATATCAAGACAATCACTCACAGAAGGAAAATTATTATCTTAGTTTCCACTAAGTAATCCCCCCTCCCAACCAAAATACTTGCAGTTAGGTTATGGGCTTCCTGCCTTGGTAGGCTCCACTTCTTTGAGTAACTTTGCTGTTTCTAACATCTCTAACTAATCATAGTCACAGAAATGACAGGTCCAAACTGGACAGCTGTTTCTTGAAAATAAAATGTCTAACGGCAAAAACTATTGCCCTTGCCAATGAAAAAGCAAAGGCATCTGTACTTCTCAACCAAAAGGGACTGTTTCTTGGTTTTTCGGTTCCTTTGTAGTTTCAGGCCACATTTAGATGAATCTGTTTTGCTAAAATGCTGAATTTTCCAGTGAAATCGGTTAGGTATTAGCCATTGTCAGGCATAATGGAATCACGACATGCTTAAAGCTACAGCATCCTTAGTGTAACAGTAATGCTGTCTTATTCGTTTTCCTTAAATTCTGAGAGAAATAAGATGCCATAGCCTGGTTGTTTGGAGCTGTTTTGGTGCTGAGCAACCAAGGACCACATATGTAAACAGCGATGTGATTTCAGGGTTTTATTTTTTTTTAAGAGAAAATCTGGACTATTCTACTTTTAAAATTAAGATTAAGAAACATACAAGTCTATTAAAAGTACTATCAATAATCATATTAATAATAATAATTTCCTAGTTTCCATTGGAGGGAAAAAGAAAGGTTATAGCAGGAGAGGGATAGAGAGAAAACAAGGAAGAAGGTTATGACTGCTATTTCTAGTCCCCTGCCTCTACATACATAATAAAGTTATGGCATACAGGTACCCCTGTAGAATTTTCCTCTGCATTCCACATTCTACTCAAAAGGTACCTCGAACCAGGTGCCTAGTTGATGACATAATTATACTTGCTTTTCCTAAAACCTCTCCGTTAAAGATACAATGACGTTTGCAAACAGATTCTCTTTGAATGGCTAGTAATAATTGGAATTTCTCTTCATTCCTTCTCAGGCTAAAATAAAAGAGTAAAATTATTATTTTTACTAAAGCCTTTCAAATTCTAAAGAGTTGAATGAGAAAAATGGATGTATTACTGGAATGAAATTACTGATTTCTTCTTTACCTCATCTCTGGAACCTATAACAGTTACTTGCATCTGGCCCGCCATCTGAACAAATGAGGAACGACTGTCAAATAGCTGAAGACTCATGGGTCAACCTTGGCCTCATGCATATGCTGTAGCCAAATACTTTTTGACCAAATTGCAAAAGCTTTCTCATTGGAACACTCAGACCACATAATCGAAAATGTCATTTCTCAATGAGTCCACTTCCAGTTAGTTAAGAAATCTATTTGATATTAAACAGTTGTAGGACACTTAACAAAATATTTCTGGCATGATATGACTCAGTTTCCTCATTAATAAGATAAATATGATCTGACTTTTTTTCTCTTGGATGCTAATGACAGATTCACAGCCCTGAACATCTTAGTCCATATTAAAGTAACAGGCTAAATGAATATTATAACAGGTTGAGGTATGAGCCACTTTTTAGTACATTAAATCTAATTCCATTAAAGCTATATAAATTGCATGATGAAGCTGCCCCTGACTTGAGTCACATGTTTTCACTTTTGTACAATAAATATAATATTAGAAGCTAAATTTGTAAATTTCCCTGTATATAATCCCATGTTCCCAGAGTCCCAAATAGTTAGGGATAAAATGTTGTTAATGGTTTACAAGAATTTATAAAAAACAGTCCCCACTTTAAATCCATTAAATTAAGTTATCTAATGAGAATGCATTAGATTATCCATAAATCTTTGAAAATCATAGGATCAAGTAAAACACCATGTGAAATCCCTTTAAGTTAGCATTAAACACTGGGAAATGCATTTTGAAGAATGATGTGCAATAAAACTGGCAGGACATTGAACACCACAGTCAGAAAATCCTTGTTCTCTGTTTTTATTGCTTTTTTAAAAATTGTTTTCAAAAACAGAAGTTAGAATTTACCCATGAAAAAGGAAATTACATTTTCAATTTGCAGAACTATCAGGCATGGAAAATGAAAGCTTTAATTCCTAATTGTGAGCAACCCAAAAAGTTTGACAATGATCATTTCTGTCTGGCTCTCAACTATAGGTTTCCAAGAATTGCTAATGAAGTGACATATCTATTGCATATTTTAGACCTTTGGAACTTTGCATTGTTTATGTAAGTCTGTATGAGCAATTATTCTAATGGACCGAAAAAAATTAGATTCAGCAATTATAAGGTTAACTCAATCAATTTAGGCCAACTGGATAATTCATTCTAGTTCCCAAAGTAATTATCTGGTTTGATTGTCTAGGTTTATTGACACACATTAGCTATCAATTTTTTCCTTTGAATACATGATGTCAATAACCCATTTAGGTGAGAATGTGGGACTTATTAAAATAACATATTTTCTTTTTGGCATTCATTATGGGATTAGACATAGACACCCTGTGAAAAATTTGTTTTTATTTGTTTACATTATAAGGATTGAAATATTTGGTACACATATCTAAAATATAAAGTCAAGTTTGATTGAATCCACTTGATATCGTATTAAGTTATATCTTCCACCAAAACACATTGGAATAGTAAAAGACAAAGATAAGATTAGTCTAGAGAGGAAAAACTGAAATTTTATTTTTGTCTGCTAATACTAAAATACAAAGATAATTCCTCATATTTGTATTCTGCATTTAATCTGGAATGAATAAAAACCCATCAATACTAATATTGTAAAGCGTTCTTGGTAGACAATTAACGTATGCTCTCTAGTTCATATTTTACTCCAATTCGCCCATCTATTTACCTCCATTCATCTATCTATCCATACACTATTTGAAAGATCTTCACTTGTCATGTTGAAAAACTTGTACAAGTACACCTCTGATAGGAAGAGAAAAGTTCTCTAACTGCCCTGTAATTTACCCGTCTCTTTGTCTGCAATGGAAATAATGCTTTGTGTTATGAAAGAAAGGCAAGGCAATTTCATTTGCTTCATTCTCTCCCCTTCCTGGTTTTAAATTTTATTCCTATCCTCTCCTACTTTTAAATTGTACTCCTTTGGGCTTGGAAGTTATTAAAGTAGACTCTTTGCTGAGTCAGTTACCTATTAATGGATATTCCTTAGTCACCCAAAGATCAGAAAAGCTTTGAAATGACCAATTCTAGAGAGTCTATCAAATTTTAGCCAAGACCCAGCTCCTCCTCAATTGGAGGTTGGATGGGGTTATCGACATAAAAACAGCAAGATGAAGCAATGGTTTCATTCTTCTATTTTCCATTGGTTCATTTCATAAATATTTATTGACTGCCTACTATGTGCCTAACATTGTTATTTCTATTGCCTTCTCCTTGATCTAGCCTTTAAAAATGGCCGATTTCCTCCTGAATTCTGCTTTGGTCTCTCTTTTTCTCATTAGATGTGGACTCCCTAAGCCTTCTTAATGGACCTAATGATATTGTCCTTCATACAATAGCTATCCATAGTCAGTTGGTCTTTAATTGAAAAGGATCAGATAAATAATATAAAGGGGTTCCTAACTGAACAATTTTATGTATTCTTCTATTAGAAGCATTAGAATTTTAATAATAGGTAAATGTGTGTAATGGGACTACATACAAATTTTCAGGTCCTGGCTGCAAGGCTAAGGGAAGGGACAGGGGGCTTTTTTTCTCACCCATGTAACACACGTCTCTTATGCCGTTATCTCTAGAAAGTTGGCCTACTTCTCTCATCCAGTTGGATGAAGCAGGATTATTTTCCTGAACCAAGGTTTACTTCACTTTTGAAGAAGGAGATACATTCCGTTTTTCGAGGAGAACATTCTCACCAGCCTCTGAACAGTAGCTCTACCATTGCCTGAAAACATTAGCAACCTGTTTATTTAAGGAAGTCACAGCAAGGACTCCTATTTATAACAATATCCTCCCATTGCATAAGACTTTCTCCCTACCATTTCCTGTGGTAAATTTGTTGCTGGATTATAGAAAAAAGAATAACTTGGGAGAAACTAAGATTTCTAGATAAGATTGAAAAAAGTCAGACTCATTCTCTGAGAAGCAAATGCCTCTGGAGGAGAGAGCAGGAAATTGGCCTGATTTATAAAGGCTTCTGACCCACCAGGGAAGGACACGCTGCCCTGACCAGACCCGGGTCAGCGCCAGCTGTATCCTCAGGCACCTTGTGGTCCAGGCCTCCTGAGGCTGCAGGTGGAAGCCTGTGGCTGAGGACGTGACTCAGAAGTGGTGGCCAAAATTCCATGAATCTGTTCTCTCTGGCAGGTGGTCGAGGTACTGAAAGGGCTGGGCCTTGACAGCAGGAGAACCTGGGCCAAAACCTGAGGGAGTCTTAGCATGGAAAAGCTGACACTTGGCCTGGAAATCAAATTCCAGGCACATGTGGCAATGTGGTTGCTGTTTTACAAGAATGCTCAGGAAAAAGTCTCAGAAGCTGCCAGCCTCGGGTCATTGCATTCTGCCCCAGCTCTACCAAGGGTCACAGGCAGGAGAGCACTGGGCTTTTCTCCTCAAAACTCCTGGTGCACTCGACTGATTGGATTCACACTGGCCTCCCCACCTGCTGGCCACCGCTGCCTGAGGTCCTCTAGTGCAGGAATTCATTTTGTGTCATGGGTGGCTTTTCGCCATTGGTGAAGCCCATGGACTTCTCAAAATAGTGGTTTCAGATACGTAAAATAAAACGTGCAGGATTATAAAGGAAACCAATTTTATTGAAATTGAGTTATCAAAATATTTTTGCATTTATGAGAGATAGAAACATAGGTATGTGTGTATGCTTTATCAATTCATTAAATAACAAAATTTAGTGGCAGATCTAACAACTGATGTAATTTCAAAGTAGGGATGAGTGTGAAAAACATTTCAAGTTATCTGCAATAACTGAAATTTGGTATGAAGGTACTGTATCTGATTTCTGTTGGGGGCCAGAGGCACAGGTATTCCTAGTACCACTCAGATTCATTGCCTATTGTTAAGATTGAAGCACATGCTAAATTTCAGTTAGATGTTAATAAAAACCAAGATGTGATTTTCTTTTTATTCCTCAAGCTCATGGACTCCTAATTTTAGAACCCCTGCTCTAGCTCTGGCCTTCTGTGTTCCTCATTTGCAAAGACACGTCACTTCTTGACTTTTAGAATATCAAGTAATCTGGAATGTTTGCTTCACCATACATAGCATTGTTATTTGAAAAAGAGAAGAAAAGCATTGAACAATTTTGAGGGTCTTCCATGTGCTGAAAGCTTTACAAACATTTTCTTGTTTAATTCAATCTGTGCAACTTTTCAAAGTAGAAATGGCCTCCTCTATTACACAGGTGAGTAAACTGAGCCTCAGAGGACTCAGAAAGCTTGGCCAAGGCTATAGCTGGTGAGCGTCAGAGCAGGATCTGAACCCAGAGCCCTTTCAACCATGCTTCCTCCTCAAGTTTATCTCATCTTCTCAGGCAAATTAGTCAGTGGCCTAAAGTCATACTATGCAAGACTCATTAGAGACTTACTTCTTTTTTTAAATTTTTTTTTATTTCGGCATATTACGGGGGTACAAATGTTTAGGTTACGTATATTGCCCTTGCCCCATCTGAGTCAGAGCTTCAAGCATGTCCATCCCCCAGTGCGCACCACACCCATTATGTGTGTATATACCCATCCCCTCCTCCCCGCTCTCATCTGCCCAACACCCATGAATGTTTTTACTGTAAGTGCACGTAAGTGTTGATTAGTTAATACCAATTTGGTGGCAATTACATGTGGTGCTTGTTTTTCCATTCTTGGGATACTTCACTTAGTAGAATGGGTTCCAGCTCTATCCAGGATAATACAAGAGGTGCTAGATCACCATTGTTTTTTGTGGCTGAGTAGAACTCCATGGTATACATATACCACATTTTATTAATCCACTCATGTATGATGGGCACTTGAGTTGTTTCCACATCTTTGCAATTGTGAATTGTGCTGCTATAAACATTCTAGTGCAGATGCCTTTTTTATAGAATGCCTTTTGTTCTTCTTGGTAGATGTCCAGTAATGGGATTGCTGGATCAAATGGTAGTTCTACTTGTATCTCTTTAAGGTATCTCCATATTGCTTTCCACAGAGGTTGTACTAGTTTGTAGTCCCACCAACAGTGTATGAGTGTTCCTGTCTCTCCACAACCATGCTAACATTTATTGTTTTAGGACTTTTTGATAAAGCCATTCTCACTTAATTCTAAGCCAACACAGTAAGGATTACAGCATAGTGGTTAGAGTCTAGAGACAGACTTTCTGAGTTCTAGCCCCAGCTCTGCCACTTACTTTTTAATTGGGGAAGGCTACTTAACATCTATGAGTCTTAGTTCCCCCACCAGGTTGTTATGAAGATCTCATGAGTTAATTTAGGTAAATGTTAGCTATTACTATTGTTTGAAAATCATGTGGAAAACATCTCCTTACTTTATAGCCATGCCTTGCGTTTCTTTATACCCTTCTATCTTCAACCTTGTCCCATGGGTACATTCCCCATAATAAAGCTAAACTGTTATTTCCACACTGAAAATATAAGTGTATCATTTCCCTGTTTAAAATGGCGCAGTGTCTCCCTCCCCATTGCCTTCAGGAGGAAGTCTAAACTCAGGCTGGTGACTTAACAGGCCTGTCATGATTTGGCCTGTCCCTGCTTTTCTACTCACTTCATTTCCAACTTTCATATTCCAAACATGCTGAATTATTTGAATTTCCTGAGTGTCTCATGCTCTCTGTAGCAAACATTGCAGAATGTAATAGTTATTCTCCCATTCTTCCTTGCTAAAGAGCCCTAGATGTATTTACTGGTTCCATAGCAGATATATCTTTTGAGAAGATTGGGGCTCTCCCCAATTCTTGGGGACAAATCTTAATCATAGTTAACTCATTACCTTTCCAAAATGGTTGATTTAAGCCAATCATTAACATTAATTATGTAAAATAATCTGTACAATTTTTATTCTGACAATTAGTGTCAACCATTGACTGAAAGAAAGTTTGTCAGGGGCTCTTGGGATTCAAGACAGGAATGATTCTTATTATTACCTCTGGAGTTTGATATAAATATAAATCCACACATTTATATCCAACTCAACTTCAACAAAAGCATCGAGAACATACAACACGGAAAGGACAATCTCTTCAATAAATGGTGCTGGGAAAACTCGTTAACTATGTACAGCAGAATGAAACTAGACCCCTATCTCTCCCCATACACAAAAATTAAATAAAAATGGGTTAAAGACTTAAATCTAAGATCTGAACTTAAGAAACTTACTAGACGAACACATTGGGGAAATGCTCCATGACATTGGTCTGGGACAAAGACTTTTTGAGTAAGACCACAAAAGCACAAGCAACCCCAAAGCAAAAATAGACAAATGGGATTACATCAAGCTAAAAAGCTCCTGTACAACAAAGGAAACAATAAAAAATCTCACTTTTAAGTCTGTGTGTACCCAGTTGCATGGTTTCAACATACATAAAGCAAAATATGACAGAAATGAAAGGATCAATGGAAAAATCCACAATTATAGGGGCACTGTGATGAATTAAGTTATATATTGTAAACCTTAGATCAGGAATTAGCAAAATATTTTACTGTTGAGAACCAGGTAGCAAACGTTTTTGTTTTTGTAGGCCATATGGTCGTTGTCACAACTATTCAACTGTACTGTTGTACAAAAGCAGCTAGTGACAATAAATAAATAAATGGGTGTGGCTATATTCCAATAAAACTTTTTTATAAAAACATATGGTGCATGGATTTGGGCTGTGGGCTATAGTTTTCTCTCTGTCCTTTGCCCTAAATCAACCACTAAAACACACACAGACAAACACATACACACGTGTGTGCGATTAATAAGCCAATAGCAGAGATCGTAAAGTTGTAGGAATCATAAAGAACACTTAATTAGTCCAAAAGAAGGCAAAAAAAGAAGAAAAAGCACATGTGACACAATCCCTCCCAAAATGCATACGACTAGCTTATCACTAAAGAAAGTGATATTTTGAGCCCCATTTTCATGTCTCCTATATATATCTCTCAATTATTTCTGACACTGGGTAGGAAAAAGATAAGTATTATTTACTGATTTCCTAAAGCACCAAAATTTATCAATCTCCAAATTGAACTCAGCCCCTTTGTTTAACCTCTCCCCCCATCAAATCCGACTCACAGAAGGCTTTGCATGTACAGAAAAGTTAACTGGAAGTTTGGGAAAATGAAGAGGAAGGGGTTGCATCATAGCCACATATGAACTTCAAGTTTCCTGTTAAACATGCTCATTCTTAAAAGTCTTATTCTTAAAAGCAGTGTTCTGCTTCCAGCTAGGATGGAATAGATCATGTGGGCCAGTAATCTCAGGGAGAAGAACTAGAAATACTAAACAAAATACAATAATAATATATGTGAGAGTAAACCATGGCCTGTGGGCCAAATCCAACCATGCCTATTCCTTGTGTGTCTTACAGCTATTTTGTGTTTTAACAGCATAGTTGGGCAGTTGTGACAAAGACTGTATGGACTTCAAAGCCAGAAATATTTACTAGCTGGCCTTGATGGGAAAGTTTGCTGACTCCTGATATATTTAAAGGCCCTAGAGAGGTTCAGAAGTGTTGAAGACTAAAAGGAGTAAAATTTCAGAAAGAGAAGAAATATTCGGAGAAAAGTGGATGAACTGCAGCTGTCCCTGGAGGCAATTGTTGATTCTTGGTGAATGCTAGAGTCTGAGAATCTAGGTTTGGCTTGGGCAGAGGGTCATGGATGGAGGACCAAGAAATCAGTGGAGATTTTGGTGGTCACATGAAACAGAAGTGACAATATTGAAGACTTGAGGGGCCTCTTCCCTGGATTCCAAAGGTACGTGGGCAAAAGGCTAAAGATTAAGCTAAAACCTTACAAAGCAAAGCTTCTTATGGCAGAGGAACATGCAAACATCTGGTGGGAATCTGAGCCCTAGATTAATGGTCAATTAGCACTGATGAGCCACAATCCTTTCACCCTAAAGCGACTTGAGTGGAGAATCCAGACTTGGAACTCAGTGATGCCTCATTGCTAGGGGACAGAGAAACAAGACCTCCAACATTCAGTACCTCCTGAATAAAAGGGGATAAAACATGGGTTAGGTGTTGATAATGTTTCTGTTTCATGGTCTGGGTGTGTTCATTTTGTAAAAATTCATTGAGTGTACCCTTTAAATTTGTGCATTTTAGTGTATGTGTATTTCAATTAAGTTTCCCCCCAAATTAATTCCTTATGCTAACCATCCCTGACTCTTCCTCAACCCACAATTCTATCAGTTTCCAAGACAAAACAGTTTTTATCTTATGTTTGCTTGACTCCCACTAACCCCTGCCTTCAAAGTCTTACCTTATACCACAAGCTACTTACCAATTTGATTTCCTAAATGCAGTTTCTCTCTTAAAAATAATTCTAGATTAATATTAATATAATTTGTTTTTACCCCTCTTCAGAAGTAATGGCCACATTATATACTCTATGGGTCAGATTAGCAGAATGTCACAATTTATGAAGTACACGGACAGACTGGAACATGTCCAGAGGAGGGCAAGGAGGAAGATGAAGTATGTGGGGATTATGTTGTATGCGAAACATTTGAAGTGAATGGAAATTTTCAAACTGAAAAATAACAGACTAGAGTCAGAAAGTAGTGCAATCACTGCTTTTAAACCCATAACATATTTTGCAGAAGAAGGATCTGTTTTATTCTAAGTATTTTGGAGGCAGAACAGGGACAAACAGTTGGTCATGACAGGGAGGGCATTTCCTTCAAATTCTCTATTATCCATTTATGAAAAAAAATTATTGTGTTATTCATTCACTCATTTAACAGAAATTTATTGAATGATGAATGTATTATCGTCTCTGCTACCAAGAAGCTCATAGTTTAGTGTGGAAAACAGGTATAAACAATTATATAACAAGGCGAAGCTTCAAATAATTACATTAGGAGGTGAGGCAGGGGCTCAGAGAAAGAGGGGTGAATGAGAAGAAGGAACCGAGGAGGTAAGTTTGAAAGCAGAACTCAAGAGTCTTCTCACCCCCAAACCTGTTCTCCATCCTATACTCTCCAAGGAAACAAACACCACCACCATCCACTCAGTTACTCAAGCTGGTAGCCTGAGAGTCCACTGTGACCTCAGCCTCTCCCTCACCCTCACATCCAAACCCATCAGCCTCTCAAGTGTATCCTTGCACAAAACAGTTCTCAAACAGATCTCCTCATCTCTGCTACCACTGTGGAATTTAGGCTCCCATATCTCCTATCTGAATAGTTCCATAATATCCTAACTATTCTCCTGCCTCCAGCTCTGGCTGCCTCAAATATGATCTCCCACAGACCTTAGGGTTACTTTTCTAAAATAAAAATCCAGTCATGTAAATTTCCTACTTAAAGTCCTTTAAAGGTTCTTGGAGTTTAGAAAACCCCTCACTCTGGCATCGGATGCGAGGCCCTTCCCATTCATACAGCTCATCTCAGACCAGCTTCCCATTTGTACATGTGCCACATTCTAATAGGCACTGATGCATTGTAGTGACTGTCTCTCCACACTGTTTTACACATCCACCTCTGTGTTCAGCCTGTTCTCATTATCTGAAACACCTCTCCTCAGCTCATCCATTTGAGAGTGCTCCTCACCCATCCATGCATGCATTATCTTTAACATCAATTCTGTAAGTCCTCCCTGCCCCCCATGCTTGGAAGAGGGACAGCTTCTTCCTTTATGCATTAACTTTCTGCATTCACTGCAGATCTCTAAAATAATTTCTGGTTTTGCCACTCTTCTTACCAGGCTGTGAGCTCCTGAGGAGCATGAACAATGTCGTATAACAGTGATGAGGGCATAGACTTTGGAGCCAGGTTGCCTGGGTGTGAATTCTGGCTCCATTCCCATTAGCTGCAAATCTTTGGTTTCTTCATCACTTTGAACCTCTGTTTCCTCATCCATGCAGTAGAGACAATGGTACCTACCTCATGTGTTGTTGTACAAAAATAAAATGAGAAGTTACCTATAAAGTGCTTAGAACAGAGCCTGGCATATAGTAATTCCTTAGTAAATGTGATCTATTATTATTACTGTTAACTACTATTATCTCTGCATGAGAGTGAATAACCCAGAAAATGGCATGTAGTAGATTCTCAACAAATATTTAATGTATTTTTTCCAGCTGTACACTTTGCAAGAAAACTGTAAGTTGGGACACACACACACACACACACACACACACACACACACACATACACAGAGCCCTGAAAACTAGAATTTGAGAAATTTGCCTGTTATAGATATTACTTCCATCATAGTGATTCATTTCTGGTCCTTAAAGGTGAAATTTGTCCTCATTGCCCACTCTCTTAGTTCTACAATCTTCCTGCTGAAGCATTGTAGGAGGAATTCAGTGCTTTAAATTAAAGAGGTAGCTATAGAGCGACCTCAGTGACATTTATCCGTAAAGTAATAGCAGGCAGGAAGAAACTTGGGGATGAACATCTTAACTCACAGACCATTATTTGAGTGCTCTGTTTAGGAGGTTTTCACATAATTCAAATCAATTCTGTGCTCGAATCCAGAAGTATAAAAACTGTCTTCAAGAATAAAACTATTCACTATGAGCTTTCACAACATTATAATTGGCTACAAAAAGTCATATAATTCAGTCTTTGTAATGACACTATTCTTGGCCTGTCCTTGTCATCTTGCCACACCAAGATCATTGAAGCCTGATTAACTGGCAATGTTTTTTTTTTCTTTTATTCCTGGATTCTGAAAAATTTTGTTTGAGATGCAGAATACTTCTTTCTTTATATTTCTAAGGAAACTTTCATAACATGATGGCCAAATTATTTGAAAAATGTATCCCTGTGGTGATGTCATTTTCAAGGGAAAACATACTTGGGATATGAAGTATTCCCATCAGGAATCTCCGAGATCTCACATCTGTACTCTTAACCCCAAGAGGTTATCAAATGATAGTAGTTGATTGTAAAAGGGATGACTTCTAATGGGGTGTTGGCAGGCAGGCTGGCCAACAGTCAGAGGTCACTGCACAAATATTTATAGAGGAAGTGAAGGCTTCATTTTTGCTTTCACTATCAGACAGCTTTCACAAATGTGCAAAGAAAGACTAATGCTCAGGATTAAGATACCCTGGTACATGAGAAAATCCAGAAATCATTAGCCCTGTTGGCAGAATCTTACATGGTGTCAAATGCCAACCTGTAATTATTCAGTGTGGGCTGTCTAAAGGATTTCCATAATGAAAAGGAAAATATGCTAAATAAATAGGTAAATCCAGGCCAAGAAGTTTGGAGAAAAATGCATCACCTGCCCAAATAGAACATAAAGAATCCTTTAAGACATTAATTAGAAAACTGCGTGGAAACATTTATTCCTTGATGATTTCAAGATGGTTGCCAATATCGGGCTTAGCAGAGACACTTTTTTATTCCCTTCAGGCCGAAGGTATATTATGGCAAGTCCTCTAATCTGCTGTTCATTCACAGAGCAAGGTATGCATGATCATTAGTACAGTTAGATGATGAAATTGGAAAAGTGAGAGCAGATACTTAGTGTCAGGTTGTCCTTTAGTTGGCTCATTGGGGAAGCAACATGGAGCAGTGGCTAGACATCATGCTTTACAGCAAGAAAGATTCAAGTTGGAAGCCTGTCTCTGCTCCTTGTTAGCTCTGCTTTAACTTCTCTAAACTCTATTTTCCTCTTCTGTAAAATGGGGACAATCCGCAGGGTCATTGTGTGGATTAAATAGGATCATGACAATTCAACCTTTAGCACGTTTCCTGGCATTCAAGTATTATTTCAAAATATTAGTTATTGTACTATGGAATTAGTAACTAGGGGAAAGGGTTATCATCTGTGTCATTTGGTTCACAGGGTGCAACTTGAGTTTTCTGAGAGCATTGACAAGTCTTCTCAGGAACCGGTGTCAATGTTTTCAAGCCGAATAGGAGAGCCAGAAGGACCCAGACATCAGACCTCCCAGCTATAAAATAGGAGAAAGGACCATTAAGGCCAAGAACTGCCTAACACCAAGTGTTGTGAGTCTGGCTTACAAAATAGTTTATGTTGATTCTTTGATTCATTGCTTTGGGTAATGACAGGAAGGACAGGACCGTAGTGATGGCAGCAGAAATGAGTTCTGAGATGAGTCACAGAGTAATCTCATCAGACCACATGGATTGTGCATCCCTGTGGGACAGCCGACATTTTTCATTATGCAGATTGAAAGGATCTATATGAAGATTTAATAATCTACTTCCAGGTATCAAAAAAGAAAACACAATCAATGAATAGCAAGGATTTCAGCTGATTGGCAGCCTGTGAATCTCTAGTTTTGGTAGACAAACAATAAATTCCATGTAGTGATCCTTTTCACACTCACTCAGTGGGAAAATTTATGATAGACACTTTCTCCATATATATCACAATTAGCTGACAACAACAAAAACAAAATGTTGAATGATTTTATTACTCTTAAGTTGAGAAAAACTCAAATCTTTTATGTAATCTTTTCCTAGCTATCAATTCTTCCTGCTAATTTTCTTTTGAATTGAGCATTTTTACAAAAAGACATGACAACTTAGACATGTTCTATTTAATAGTGAGTGTTTTATAATCCTCAACCATCCTATAAATACATACTGTGCCCACATAACATTCAACAACTGATACTCTCGAAGTACTAGAAACTAGTGCTAATACTAGACCAGGCTCTGTTGTTTATATCAAATGTGTAAAATTAGTTTTCTTCACTAGTTACAATCCAAAAGATGCAACAAGTATGGAACAAACCCAGATAAGCCTTTATCTTGGAGTATTCTTTATTGTTCAGTTTTTAAATTTTTATTTTAAATCAATAAATAATAATTATATATATTTAAAGGGGCCAATGGGAATGTTTTGCTATATGCATACATTGTGGAATGATTAAATCAGGCTGATTAACCTATTACCTCATATATTTATCATTTTTTATGTGGTGATAATTCTATCTTAGAGAAGTCTTTAAGAGCAATCCATATGCCACGATTGCAGCTATGAGTACATACATGCATTATATATGCATATGCATGTGTATGACTAGAAGGGAATATGTAAGGTAATCTAGTTGTGATAAGTAGTGGCATTATAACAGGTCCGATTCTGATTCTCCATTTCCCCACCTTACTGCATTGTTCATATGTTTCTTTTGCAATTAAAATAACATAGAATAAAATGCATTGGTCCAATTTTCTGCCCCAGTAAACATAATTTCATGACATCTCTTTGGGATGATGTAGGATCATGTAGGGACTTGAAGTTAACATCCTGAGCATCCACATTTATATGGAAAGTGAAAAAGAGGGAATAAAGTGTGGTAACCCCAGAATATGATATTCCGGTATATTAGTTTCCTGTGGCCATTGACACAAGTTACCACAAACTGGGAGGCTTAACACAACAGAATTGCACTCTCTCATAGTTCTGGAGTCTGGAAGTTCAAAACCAAGGTGTCGGCAGGGTTGGTTCCTTCTGGAGGTCTTGAGGGACAATCTGTTCCATGTCTCCCTCCTAGCCTTTGGTGGTTGCTGGCAATCCTTGGTGCTTCTTGTCTTGTAGAGGATCACTCCAATCTCTGCCTCTGTCTTCACATAACATTCTCCCTTGTGCATCTTCTTCCATTCTTTTCTCTGATATGAACACTTGTCATTGCATTTATGGTCCACCCTAATCCAGGGTGATCTCATTTCAAGACCGTTAACTTAACCACATTTTCAAAGGCCCTTTTTCTCAAATACATTCTGGGATTCCATGCCATCTGCAAGCCAAGGAGAAAAGCCTCAGAAAAAAACCAAACCTGCCAACACTTTAATCTGGGACTTCCACCCTCTAGGACAGTGAGAGAATAAATTTCTGTTGTTTAAACCACCCAATCTGTGGTATTTATTATGGCAGTTCTAGCAAACTTAATACAATATCTAAATATAAGGCAAGTTTTTTTCTCAAATTTAGTACTCAGAAAGGAAGAACTTGCCTTATATATAGTCAAATCCTTTGAATATTACAGGGCATTCTGTTAGGCATTTTATATTAGACAATGAGGTATAGTTTTAGGGAAAATATATTAGCTTGAAATGACTATGATCAGTGCTAGTATGGGATGTTTTATGGAGGTCACCTGACAAAGTCAGTAAAAAAAATTGCAATAACAGAAGGAAACAAATTATTTCACAATTATTTCTTAGTGTATGATGTCTCAATTACAAATGTTAAATTTTATTTTAAACAAGATTTTTAAAGAACACTAAAAATCTATACATTCATTGTGTTGTGGAGATCAAAGAATGCATTTACAGGATAAATAGGATGAGTATCTATTATACTATCATATGAATGGGTTGGGAGAATATAGCTCAGGATAAAATTTCCAGTGACAATATCATATACAAATCCAAAAAGCACCAGTCTTCTATCTCAAACAACTTAGATGAAAATGAAGATGATGATTCTGTTTTAGAAAACTGTTAGACAACTTCCAAGAGGCTGTGTTGATTATTGTGTTTGTACCATTTTTTGTTTTGTGTGTAGGGAGCAGATAACTCTTTAGTTCACAGATATTCAGATTGAGAGAAACTGTATATGAGGAGCTATATTTGAGGAAGTATACCCGAGAAGACTTGACTGCATCTAGACATGATTTAGGTTATGGGAATCTGGACATTGCGATAATGCTATAACAAGGGATGAAACTCACTTCCGCAGAGCCTTGATAGATGTTTGTGTGTTGCTGGGTCTTCTCCATGCATCATTCTGGGACTGAGGTTGAGGGAGGATCTGCCATCTTCAACATGTTATTTTGAGGGTCACCTTTCATATTGAAATCCTGCTGTCAGAGAGGTGAATGTTAAAGATGCATGTGAAAAATGTAAATAAAATTGTTTTATTAAATATAGGAGTGGAATAAAGCAATACATTTCTCAATTTTCACATGTACATACGTAAAAGCAAATTAAGAAATTAAATATTATAAATTGTTGATTATTTCAATTATATTCTCTAAAAATTGATGCTGTAGAGTTGGTCAAAATAATTATTTTTTAGATTTTGCCATTGGGAAAAGAAGAGATTGCCTTATGTGTGGTATCATTTTCTATCCAGGCATGCACAGAAATTTCTTTAAAAAAGATTATTAATTCACTGCTATATTACATTACTTCCCCAAATGTGTTCTAAAGAACAATAGTCCCTGTATATTCTCAAAAGACAAGTTTCTTGGTCAAGTAAGTGTGAGAAAAGCTAAATTCACAGTCTACCTCATAGAGAATCCAGTGAATATCAGCATATTTAAAAGGCTCTGAAAAGACCTTTATTAAGAAGCTCGTTTGTTTCAGTTAGTATCTTTCTATTGTGATTATTTAAGAGGAAGCCTTCTCTTTATAAAAAATAGACTTTAATTTTTAGAATAGTTTTAGATTTACAGAAATATTGCATAGAAAATAGTGAGAGTTCCTACCTACCCCCTCCCCATGGTGTACACAGTTTCTTTTATTATTATCACCTTGAGTTATTGTGGTGCTTTTAGCACTTTCTTCCTCTCCGTCAGGGATGCCTATAATTCATATGTTCGTTTGCTTCACATAGTCCCATATCTCTCTAAACGATTGCTCTGCCGTTGTTGTTCTGTTCTCTGCCTCTTTAAATGATTGGTTTAGCTCAAGAGCCCTGTCTTCGAGCTCTGAGATTCTTTCTTCTCCATGGTTTAATCTGTTGCTGAAACTTTCTGCCACATTTTGAAAATCCTTGAATGACTCTTTCATTTCTTTAAGTTCTGTTATATCCTTCCTAATTTTTTCAAGCTCTTTAGTGACTTTTACATTAATTTCCTGAAATATTTTTTGGGATTCTTTTTGTTGGTTTTCAACTTTCTCTTCAATTCCATTCATCTTATTTGCCATCCATATTCTGAATTCCATTTCTGTCATTCAATAATTTCCTAGTAGTTGGGGTTCACTGCTGGAGCTCCGTTGTGATCCCTTGAGGGTGTTGATCTGTTTTGATTTTTCATGTTGCCACAGTTCTTTTGCTGGTTTCTTCTCATCTGAAACCTCTTTTCTCAGTTTCAGGTTAATAGGCTTGCAAGACTTCTGTTCCTTGCTGGGAACTCTCCAGATAGTTGTAGGATATTCAAGTTGGGAGCTGGACGAGACTCTCTTCACTGAGGCTGGTGTTGGGGGGATAGCTCTACCCAGGGTCTCCCCACAGAGGTAACCATAGCATCTGGATAAGGTTGTCATGGCTTCCTGGATTGTGGGTGTTTGCTCAAAGCAGGTCACAGCGTGCTCGTTGCTTGAGACTGGGGGGGTGGTCCCTGGCGGGGTGTTGGACTTTGGAGCAGCTTTTCCAGCCCGGCTTTGGTGGTGGAGGCTCTGGGGTGTGGTTTAGGGGTCCAGATGCAGTGCTGGAGACTTGGGGATGGTGTCTTGGACCTGGCAGGAGTCCCAGAGGCACAGGGATGGAGCCTCAGAGCTGGGACTGGGGAGGAGCTGAAAGAAGAACCTCTGAGCAGGGCTTCTGAGCCAAAAGTAGGGCTGTGTGGATAGCAGGCAGAATTGACCTGGAGGGCAGGGTCAGGGCCAAGCAGGCAGGAAGTGGTTAGGGCCTGAGGGTGGCATCTTGGCCAAGCAAGTGGCAAGCTGCTCCACAGGCACCAAGGTCCCACGAATGTAAAGTCAGGCAGGCCAAGTTTGGCTCTGGGAGCAGAGGAACCACAGAGCCCTCCACACCCCACCCAGGACCCACCAAAGTGTTCATCCAAAGCCTCTCAGGTCAGAGCCTACCGTGCTCCAGGCAATCCCCATGCCCAGGTCCCGCTACACTCTAGGGGTGAAGCGCCCGGCTTCAAGTTCCAGACTACAGCTCAGAGAAGTCACAAGTCAGTTCACTCCCTCCCCAGCCTGGTGTAGATCCAGTGCAGTGCACCTGAGAGTTCAGGATGGCTTTAGCTATTGCCTGATTTCCATGTTGCCTGTTGTCTAGTACAATGGCTCTGCACAGACTCCAGGCAGGTCCCCAACTAAGCAATTAGGAGGTCTGTGGGGGTGGTGGGAACCATCTTGCCATTCCATCTACACTGTGCCAGCAGGGCAAGCATGGCTCTCCCTCCCTCTATTCTCTTATTGTTCCCCTGGTGTTCTCTGATCTCGTTATATGTATCACATCGTCACCTTTTTCACCACAGTGAGTGTTCTGCATTGCATCTCTGATTTCACAGTGTTGCTTCAGAGATGAGTGATCCGTATGTAGGCAGCTGCCTGCACCTTTCACTTCTTTCCTTGGAAGTGGCATGCTGCCTCTAGTCTGTCATTTTTCCTGCAACTGATCATATAATTTTCTACTTTAGTATGATAATGTGACAAGTTGTTTGATTTCAAATATTAAGCCAATTTGCAGTCTTGGGTCAATGTATTATTATTCTTTTGCTATATTGCTGGATTTGATTTGCTAATATTATATTGAGAGTGTGAGTGGGTGTGTGTATTTATATATTGCAGTGTTTGATTTGCTAATGTCTTATTAAGGATTTTTGTATGTATGCTCATGAAAAATAATGGTTTGTAATTTTGTTTTCTGTATTGTACTTTTTAGGTGTTTATTATCACAGTTATGCAGGACTCACAAATAAATTAGGTAGTATTCTCTCCTTTTCTATTTTGGATGCAGGATTGCTATTATTTCTGTCTTAATTGTTTTAGTGGAATTCCCCGATGAAGCCATCTGGGTCTGGAAGTATCTTTTGGGGAAGTTTTTAAATTATAAAATCAATTTTTTGAACAGTAAAAGGCTCTTTAGATTTTCTATATATCCTTGTGTTAGTTGTGTTTTTCTAGGAAATTTGCTCATTTCATCTTATTGTCAAACATATTGACAAAGTTGTTTATAATTACCCCTGTATTATTATTTAATTTCTGTAGTATCAATATTGATGTACCCTACTTTTATTCTTCATATCGCTAGTTTGTGTTTTCTCTCACTCTGTTTCTAGATTGTTCTAGGTAGATTTTATCAAACTTATTAATCTTTTCGAGAAAGTAACTTTAGCCTCTAGATTTTCTTTATTTGTAAGGGGAGATATTTTCTACTTCATCGATTGCCAATTTCATCTTTACTATTTTGTTTCTTATATTTAACCTGGGTTTAATTTGCTTTCCCCTGCTCCAGCTTAACAAAGTGTAGGTCATTATTTTCTAATATATGTATTTATTTATTTATTTATTATTTCAGCATATTATGGGGGTACAGATGTTTAGGTTACGTATGTTGCCCTTGTCCCCCCTCACCCCCAAATCCGAGCTTCAAGCGTGTCCATCCCCTGGATGGTGTGCATCACACTCTTTGTGTATGCGTATACCCGTCCCCTCCTTCCCACTCCCGCTTCCCCCCTGCCCGACATCCAATAAATGTTACTCTTATATGTGCACTTATGTGTTGATCAGTTAATACCAATTTGATGGTGAGTACATGTGATGCTTGTTTTTCCATTCTTGGGATACTTCACTTAGTAGAATGTGTACCAGCTCTTTCTAGGAGAATACAAGAGGTGCTATATCATCATTGTTTCTTAAAGCTGAGTAGTACTCCATGGTATACATATACCACATTTTATTAATCCACTCATGTATTGATGGACACTTGGGTTGTTTCCACATCTTTGCAATTGTGAATTGTGCTGCTATAAACATTCAGGTGCAGATGTCTTTTTCAAAGAGCGACTTTTGTTCTTTTGGGTAGATGCCCAGTAATGGGATTGCTGGATCAAATGGTACTTCTACTTGTATCTCTTTAAGGTATCTCCGTATTACTATCCACAGAGGTTGCAATAGTTTGCAGTCCCACCAACAGTGTATGAGTGTAGCTATCTCTCTGCATCCACGCCAACATTTATTGTTTGGGGACTTTTTGATAAAGGCCAGTGTCACTGGAGATAAGTGATATCTCACTGTGGTTTTGATTTGTGTTTGCTTGATGATTAGAGATGTTGAGCCTTTTTTCATATGTCTTTTGGCCATTATTCTGTCTCCTTTTGAAAAGTTTCTGTTCATGTTCTTTGCCCACTTTTTGATAGGGTTGCTTGATTTTTTCTTGTTGATTTTCCTGAGTTCTAAGGAATTAAAGGCATATGAATGGGAACAGAAGAGATCAAACTCTCACTATTTGCTGATGACATGATATTGTATCTAGAAAACCCCATGGATTCAACCAAGAGGTTCCTGGAATTGATAAATGAATTCAGTAAAGTCTCAGGATACAAAATCAATACACGCAAATCAGACTTTCATATATGCCAATAGCAGTCATACTGAGAACCAAATCAAAGACTCAATTCCCTTCACAATAGCAACAAAGAAAATAAAGTACCTAGGAATATATTTAACTAAGGAGGTAAAAGACCTCTACAGGGAGTACTATGCAACATTGAGGAAGGAAATAGCAGAGGACGTAAACAGGTGGAAAACCATACTATGCTCGTGGGTTGGCAGAATCAACATTGTTAAAATGTCTATACTACCCAAAGTGATGAACAGATTCAATGCAATGCCTATTAAAATACCAACATCATTCTTCACAGATGTACAAAAATTAATTTTACACTTCTTATGGAACCAGAGAAGACCCCCACACAGCAAAAATAATTCTAGACAATAAAAACAAAATGGGAGGTATCAATTTACCAGACTTCAAACTTTATTCTAAGGCTGTAGTAATCAAAACAGCTTGGTACTGGCACAAAAATAGAGCCAGTGACCAGTGGAACAGAACTGAGAGCCCAGATATAAAACCATCCTCATATAGCCATCTAATCTTTGATGAGGCAGACAAAAACAATAAGGAAAAGAATCCTTATTCGATAAATGGTGCTGGGAAAACTGGATAGCCACATGTAGAAGACTGAATCAGGATCCACACCTTTCACCTCTCATAAAAATCAACTCACACTGGGTAACAGATTTAAACCTAAGGAGTGAAACTATTAGAATTATAGAGGAAAATGTTGGAAATACTCTTCTAAACACTGGCCTAGGCAAAGAATTTATGAAGAAGAACCCAAAGGCAATCACAGCAACAAGCAAAATAAATAAATGGGACCTGATTAAATTAAAAAGCTTCCGTACAGCCAAAGAAACTGTCACAAAAGCAAACAGACAACCTACAGAATGGGAGAAAATTTTTGCATGCTACAAATCTGATAAAGGGCTAATATATGTATCTAAAGCTATAAATTTTCTTCAAACATTGCTTTAACTTCATGTCACAAATTGTGATTTACTGTGTTTTCATTATCTTTCAGTTTAAAATATTTTCAAATTTCCCTTGTGATTTCTTCTTTTACACATGACTCATTTACTTGTGTTTCTTAATTCCTGAATATTTGAGGATATACTGCATAGTTTTTTGCTATTGATTTCTGATTAACTTTCATTGTGGTCAGAGGAAGTATTCTTATTTTATGGCACAATATATTAAATATGATGTTTTTGGTAAGCCTTCTATGTTAACTTGGGAAGTATTCGCATTGTTTTATTATTGAATTGAAAGTTCTATAAATATCAAATAGGTAAAGTTGCTTGACAGAGTTATGCAAATCTTATATATCATCACTAAATTTTTTCTACCTGTTTTATCAATTACTGAGAAAGAAGTGTTAAAACTTCCAATGATAATCATGGATTTGTCTATTGAGTTCTGTCAGTTTTTGCTTCATGCATATTGAAGCTTTGTTATTAGGCTTATATACACTTAGGATTATTGTGTCTATTTGTTGAATAGATCCTTTTATCCTTATTATATGTCTTTATTAATTTTTAAATATGATTACATTTAATGACACCATCTCACTATTTGCTTTCTATTTGTCTCACTTGTTCTTTGTTTCTTTGTTCTCCCTTTCTTGTCTTCTTTGGGTTAATCAAATATATTTTAGCATCATTTAACCTTCTTTGCTAGATTTTTAGGGATAACTCTGAACTTTTGTTTGTGTGTGTGTGTGTGTGTGTGTATGTGTGTAGTTGCCCTAGATAGAGATTAAATTATGAATCCTTAATTTAGCAGTCTATATTAAATTAATATTGAGCCACTTCATTTGTAATGTAAGAACCATAAATAACATAATTTCATTTACCACCCTTCTCATCCTTTGTGCTGTTGTTGTCCTGTAAACCCTACAACACACTGTTATTATTTTTGCCTTAAACAATCAATTGTCTTTTTAAAAGTACAAATAAGAAAGAAAAATCCTTTTATATTTCCATATTTGGTATTTCCAGTGCTTTTGATTTCCTCCTATAGATCCAAATTCCCATCTTGTTATCATTCCCTTCTATGTATAGAACTAGAATTTTCTCAGCTTCCTTTGATCTAAAACTATCATTATTGTACTTTAATTTTTAAAATATATTTTTACTGGTTATAGATTTTTAAGTTGATAGTTTCTTTTTTCTTTCAGCATTTTCAAGGTATTGTACCATTACTTCTGACCTCTATGGTTTCTCATGAGAAGTCAGGCATTATTCTCATCATTGTTCCTTTTTAATTAGTCTTTTTTCTTTGGCTGCTTTTAAGATTTTTTTTTTCTATATCTTGAGTTTTCAACCATTTTATCATGATATGCCTAGTTGTGGTTTCCTGTGTGTTTATCCTGCTTGGGATTCACTTAACCCCAAGTATCAGTGGATTTTTGTTTTCATCAAATTTTGGAAATTTTCAAATATATTTCTGCACCATTTTTCTCTGCTCTTTATCTGAGATTCCAGATACACAAAAGTTTGTTTGATATTGTCATGTAAGTTGAGGGTTTTTTTCCTTTCCTTTTCAATTTTTTTTCCTCTGTGCTTTGATTTGAATAATATCTATTTACCTGTTCAAGTTCACTGTTCCTTTCTAGTGCCATTTTTTATTTGCTACTAATCCCATTAATAAAGTTGTTTGCTAATATTTTATTTTTCAGTGCTAAGGTTTCCAACTGGTTCTTTTCAGAGTTTTCATATCTCTCCTGAAATTCCCCATCTCTTAATTCATTAAATTCATCTTTTCCTATAAATTCCTTAACAGATTTTTCAGAATTGTTTTAAAGTTCTTATCTATTACCTAACATCTGTGGGTCTCCTTCTGTATACTATATTTTCTGTTGAAATAATAAGTCACTTTTTTCTGTTTCTTTGTGTAATTTCTTATTTTAAATTGAACAGTATGTTTTATTGTAGAAGAAATAACAGAGATTCTGGATTTTGTCATTTTCTTTTACAGTGTTGAGTTTTGTTTTAGCAAATGCTAAATTACTGACAGATTATCTCATTTCTGTAGATGCCTGGTTTTAGGGCTTTATCAAGGAAGGTTTATTCTGGTTCTGTCTTTAGTCATAGAGATATAGCCCTTAATCCTAGGAGATGGTTCTTATCTCTAAGTCATGGCCCTTCAGAGTTTTTAATGGGAAGCCTAAGCTGTTTACTAATTCCCCCTGACTTGGTAGGACTTGAACTCCAAACTCTGTCTCCCAGCAGTTCATCTGCTGACATCTCTACTCAGCTCCTTAGCTTTGAGCTGTGCATTCTACCAGGTTCTCCTGTGAGCCTCACCTAACACATTCATAGTTTACAGTTATCAAGAATTTGAGAGAATTTTTTATGCAGATATGTGCTCCTTTGTATATGACTACCTCCTTTCCAGGATACCTCCCCTCAATTTAAAATTTCTGACTCCTCAGAGCAGTAAGACCCATGCTTTCTGCCTGAGCTCTAATCCTTATTCTTATGCAAATTAGGGCATGCCCTTAGGGAAAAAGTTGGATAAATGTGACTATCACCTAATTTGCACATTGTCTTTCACAGGTCTAGTCTCCTCCAGTGTTTGCCTGCTTTTGGGTTCTCTCTAGTGACTTCCAAGAGACTTTCTTTCTTCTTTTTTTTTTTTTTTTTTTTGGTTCAGAATTTATAGATGCCATTGGCAAGTTCAATATAAGCTACTCTGCCATTACCAGAACTGGAACTCTTCTAATTACCTGGTTGTTATTTAAAACACACTGTAAATAAATGAGGCAGCTTATTTAGGAGCTACCTCTATCACTACAATTGTGGTTCCTGCTTTACTTTCCAGCACGTGTCTCCATAAACATTACATAACTTCCTCTGAGTCATTTCAAACCATTAAAAATCTCACAATGAAGTGTAAACACAAACCCGTTTTGAAGTAATACAGAACCTCATTCAATATGTCAGCCCTGGCGGCCCGAGTTCAGTTAATGTATCAGGGGAAATAGGAGCGATTCTCCCATTGGCTGGGAAGTCTCCACCACCATTTTCTTCAGCAATGTCATCTGGATCATGGAAGCCTCTTAGGCACATAACACATGTCCACAGTTTATTCTACACTTACAGCACTCGTTAAATTCCACAAAGCCTTGACAGATCATGTTACCTGTTCTTTCCCAGAAAGTTCCATTTTCTGCATGGCTTTTTTTTTTTTAGGCCAAAAAATGAATTCATCTTTTGAAGTTGAGTTGTCCCACAGCTTAAGTCCATGCCATCCCAAAGGGAACAAGCAGAGGAGATCCCGCTTGGGAGTGAGATTGTTGAACTTTATGCCTCAACTGCTTCCCACCTTGGCCACCTTGGATTTTAGAGTTTCACTGGTGCAGTGGGTTAGGAAATTGTCTATTTCTATGCCAGGAACTATTGTTAGGTATTTATACCTATTAATGTACTTCCTCCTTACAACAGACACATTTTCCAGTTGAGAAAGTGGGCACAAAGATTCTGTTATTTCCCCAAGATCACAGCTAGGTGTGATCACACCCAAACATGTTATTTCACATGAGATCAAGGACCAGCTGTGACTTGACATTGTGGTCTATGCTCTTTCTTATCTACTGGACTCTGCTGCCCCTCAAATCCTATTAATGCTCTTCTCTATTTGTAATCTGCAGAGAGTACAAATGGTCCATGCCAAGGCCTATCATCTCTTTGATTTTTACACTTTCTTTCTGACTGTTTGTATGGCGATTTTGCCAGATTTCAGATATGCCAGAGTGTGTCTTTCACAGTCATTCCTTCATCTGAAGAGCTGAGATGGCACAAAACCATCTTCCTTGGAATGGTCAGAATCTGAACACTTCTCAGTGTGACTTACATAACACATCTCTATTAAGTGTCTCCTTTATGCCAACATTACCTAGATATTGGGGATAAAATAAGATGGCTGTCGGCCTTGAGAATTTCAAGGTCTAGTGGGAAAGAAATATATGTGAATGTATAGACACAGATGATAAAACTCTGGTGGACACTTGAGCAAAGAGCTGTGAGATCACAGAGAGGAAGCAATTAACTCTGCAATTCACCCTACTTGGGGAACTTGGAGAAGGTGACAATAACAAAGGTGTTTTATAAACGAAGTCTTTGGGGCATTGAAATAGTCTGGGAAGAGCATTTCACACAGATGGAAGAGCATGTTCAAAGGTGTAAAGCAGGAATGGACATGGCTGCCTAGGAGGGAAGCAAGAAGGTCAGTACAAATGCCTGGAGATGGAAAATAGGTGATGAGGCTGTATAAGCAAGCAGGAGACAGACCGTGATGGAGTTTGAATTTATCCTGAAGGATTATCATGATAATCCCTAAACTACAGCTTGATTTCATTCTAATCCCTTGAGTAACCCCCGTACCCTTCATCTCTCTCTCTCTCTCCCTCTCTCTCTCTCTCTCTCTCTCTCACACACACACACACACACACACACACACACACACACACTCACTTAGGTTCTTTCAGGTCTCTCCTCTCCAGGAGGAGTGTGCAGCTTGGCAAGAGAGCATGTATTCTTTTGCCCTGCTGGATTTAAGAGCCAAGCTTACTTCAAAAATGCTTTATAATTTTGCTATTGCCCATCAAAAATGGATTTGCCAAGGATTTCAGGTAGAGATCAAAATAGACAAAGAACCAAAAGCCTCAGAGCAGTATAGTTCCTCATTTTCCTTTCCCCTTCTCTTTCACTTCCCTGCTCCTGTCTTCCAAACGCTGGGGGTGGGCAGGAACCAAGAATCTTTATAGAATGCATGTAGGTTTATGTCAAGTAACCTGCTGCTTATTCTTATCACTCTGGGCCTGCTTTATCTCTGTGTTTTACTTAGCTGTGAAGAAATAGGGTGTCAGTTTCAACTAGCTATTGTCTTTTTTTGCTCATGCTATTTATAAAGAAGCTGTCCGCCCTTTGCCACAACCGAAAGGCTGAATTGGGCCTTTTGACTTCCTACCTTCCCAGATGTGTAGCTTCAGATTAGACTGAAGTCCAGAATAAATGTTGTCATAGGCTTTCTCTTCAAGTCTCATCCTTTTTTTCCAGAAGCTAATAAATTCTGAAAGTGTTGCCATAGCTGCTACTGAAGTCAGCCTCTGAAAAAAGACCTGGTGTGCATGACTTCTCGTTTGTAATCATAGAGGAGAGAAACAGAAAAAAGATAGAAAGGGCAATTTCTGACTCATCCCATCTCCTTTCTTTCTGACTCTGTAATATTCCCCTCCTTTCTTTTCCCCTCCCTTCCTCCCTTCCCTCCTTCCTTCCTTTCTTTCCTCCTTTCTTCCTTCCTTCCTTCCCTCCTTCCTTTCTTCCTTTCTTTCCTTTCTTCCTTTCTTTCCTTTCTTTTCTTTGTCTTCCTATCCAATCTCTTTCTGTTCCTCCTTTTAAATTTCTTTCTTACATTCATTGTAAGAATGTAATGATTCATTCACTTAAAAAATAAATCGAGTGCTCACAATGTGCCAGGCTCTGTAGTTAGCACTGGGATTTTTAAAAATGGAGCAAAAGGAGCAGGATATAGTTTGTCTTCAAGGATCGACTAACTTAGCCCAGTGTAGCAACAAGCCAATTAATAAGAATATCAATTTGAAAGGAGATTGATGCTCTGTATTTCTCTGTGGCAGATTTGACATGATTTTAATTAACTTTTTAAGATTTCTCCCATCTTCTAACTATAAATTCTGTGATTCCATCCTCTCTGCATTTCAGTTTGAATTTTGTCTAGATAACATTACATTAGAATTGTATTAGATTGAGAGATTATTTTTAAATGGTAAGCAATTTCTAAATTTAATAGATTTTCTACATTTTTAAAATTCACTTTCTGTATTTTCCAAAATTTATGAATTTCCTAATACAGTTATTTTCTGATTATAAAATCAATAGTGAATATGCTTATAATAAAATGAGAGAAAATGCATTTTCTCTTTTTTGAGGGTTTATTTCTTAGAATATTTAAATATGGTATATTTAAAATATTTTAAAACAACAGCATTAGACTAAAAACAAAGAAGTAGAAAAAATAAAATACAATAATACTAACCAAAAATGTTGTCCATTTTTACATCTCACATTCCTCCCTAGTTCTTGTCTGTGGGCCTACATGCATTTACACGGTTATACTCATAGCTTCAATTATATTTTTATCATCTAAACATGGTAATATCCTCTCTCATCACTTCGTGTAGGAATTCCAAATAACAGAGAAATATAAACGTGGATAAAAATCTACTTTCCTCCAATAATTTTACTCCTTAGAGAAAACACAGTCTGCACTTTGTCATAATTTCTTCTTTTTAGTATGCATATAAACACTCAATGTTCTGCTTTGTTTTTTACTCATTTATCCGTTTGTTCACTCAATAAAATTTTATGGGGTGGCTAGGTATTTTTCTAGGCCCCAGGGATACCAAGGGAACAAGACAGGGATGGTTGGTGCCCTCACAGAATTTGCAGTCAAGTGGGGCTGAGTGTGAGCAGTGAGGATGAGCATTCGTGAGTAAGATAGCATTCGTTGATGACGTGTTGTGTTACAGGCACATCTCTCTAAGCCAGGACAGGTTGAGTATTTTATCATTTTTAATAGCTGCATAGTAGTCCATAGTATAGTTATAATAATCATATTTAGTAAAAAGAGAATGGTAACATTTCCAGAGTGCTTATGCTTACCTGGTGCTGGGCTAAGTGACTTACGTGCTTCTCCTAACTAAAGTGCCACTCACAGCCACCAATAAATAGGTTATATTATTTTCCCTAATTTACAGGTGAAAAAAGCAGGTTTATGCAGGTGAAGGATCATGATCAAGTTATCACAGCTTTGCAGAGCTAAAACCCAAACTGGGTCTTTTGACTCCAAAGCCTGTAGTTTTAACTTCTTTGCTGTAAATATTCCATAATTTATTCATAAGAAGCTCACCGATAAACACTTAGGCTATTTCTAATTTTTGTATTTGTAAATAATGGTGCAATGAATATCTATGTAAAAATTATTGTATAAACTTGTATTTGTATTTCTATAGTAAAATAACTAAAGTTGGAATTTTTGATTTAAAGGAAATATGTATAATTTTTATACATTTTGTCAAATCATCCTTCTCAAAACAACAGTCCATGAGAGTTTATATTGCCAACTACTTTTCCCAAAGCAACAATTCCTGAACATTTCTAAATATGTTTTAAGCAATATATTTTTATTTACAATGTGGCAATTAGTATTAATGAGCAATGCATGTAAAATGACAAAAGCACTTAATAAATGTCATTTTATCATCACCATCATTACAACAAACCAAAAACTGTTGTTCTCATTATATTCCTTATATTCTGAGGGTTGGACACATTGCAGACAAAGCCTAGTAAGTTGGGATTATAACTTAAGGTCAGGTCTATTGTCTAACAATCTTCCCATTTGAAATATTTCAAAAGTTCAGATTTTAAGCTGGAATGCTCATCAGTCATATTCTTAAAGAAGGTTGCTTGCTCCAATACATTTAGGAAAATGCTTGGTCCAAGTATAGATTAGCTGGAAATCTGGACTTAACTTGCCCTTCTCAAGGAAGTGAAGCTTTCTTCCTCTCTGATTGCTGCCTCTGGGGTTTGTTTCTTATTGCGACCTGAAAGGAACTTTGCATCTCTGACTTGAAATGAGTTATTGGAAAGCAGTAATGGAGGCAGTGAAACTTCCCCTGTAAAGCTAACAGGCATCCCTCAAGTCTGCAAAGCTAAGGGATCACCACCCATTCCATGATCCCTGTTGCATAAGTCACATTAACTCTTAGAAGAAAAAATGAGGTCTTGGGATTCTTTTATAACATGTATGTAACCAAGTTTGTTATTAGCACATAGATGGCATCTCAGCCAATACACTTATCCTTTGAAAATTTGAAGTTGAGAAATGTAAGTTTAGTTCCCTGCTTGGTCTTTTATGTATTTAATAATCTTTAAAAACACCTTTAATCTAATTTTTAAAATTATGATTTAATTTTTTAAAAATTAATCTTTTATTGAGACTGCAGACTTGATGTTAACCTTTTGAACTTCAGATTTCTCTTTTATGAAAGAAGATAACGAGGTCAACCATTCTCCTGCTAGCATGGATAGCACAGAGATCATAAAATGTAGGACGCTTATGTGCAACTCGGGGAAGGGGATGACTTTGAAGAAATGTAGATCTACTTTAGTGAAAAAAAGTGTTCTCTAGAATGAAAAGAAGCAGCTTGGTGCTTACAACCCCAAGGAGGAGGGAACGTAAGGAAAAGGAACCTGTCTAAACACTGGGTGTATTTTTTTGCTGTTCTGGGTGACCTTCTCTGACCTGCCCTTCTCCCTCCTCTTATGGCCCCACACTCAGTTATTTGACTAAATGTTTCACTTCTCAACAAGTTATGTTGGTGTTATGTAGAGACAGACTTAATTAAAGTTTGCATGTGGTGAGTGAGAAAGAGAAGAGCATTTAAACTCACTGAGTCAGGTCCTGTTAGGAAAAAAAAAACAAAAAAAACAGTGACAGAATGACACAAGGAAAAGAAAGAGGTGCAAAAAGCCATTTGGTCTGAGCTCCCTTAATTCAGGCCAGAGAAGAGGTAACACAGAGGCCTGAGGGGGTGAGTTGAGGACAGGCTTTCTGCCTTAACTCTTGACGTGCTCGGTTTTATTAGTTTAGGCCAGGCGGCTGCTAACATTATTTTAGTATCTATTTTGTGAGTGATTATGTCGTATGCATGGGCAGGAGGTCAGGTGGGTCAAGCCTTTCTGCTCCAGACCATCTCTGCATGAGCCTCTCGCCTTTAGATCTTGCTGAAACTTGCCACCTGTAAAAGCAGACAACCTAATGGGAAAAAGAGCAGCACTTAAAATGCTGTTTTTTCTCCCCCGCTCTCTAGTGTAAAGAACGTTGTAAAAATATTTCAAACTGGATTTTTTGTTTTGGTTGCGTTAACTCTTTGTTTGACCATCGTCACAATTTTCCCACAAAATTTACTTTTGGTAACCAGAGATGTTTTGGAGAAACTGAATATTATGTCTGCAAACAGAGGGAAGCAGTCAGAGAAGCCCAAAGGGGGGTTTGCTAATGCTCTGATCACTTAAACTCCTCGGTCTCATCACACACAATGACCACAGCTTTGGAAATTAACAAACCAGTCTATTTTTCAGGGACTTTCTTTCATTTGTGTTTGAATGAAACATCCGTGAAACGTGGACCAAGTCCAAGCACAGTGTTTTTGATAGCCAACACCCAAAAGAAGAAGGGATGAGGTCTAGATCTTAATCCTAATTTCTTGTCAAACTGCCTGTGTGACCTTAGGCTCATCCTTACGCCTCGGCACCTCAATTTGACTTCACGAGGGCCTGCTTGCCTCACTGTTTGGGAGACTGAACTCATTCATTCACTGTCACTCCGAGCTGTTAGATTCTTAGGCAGGAATCATTGGTCCACGATGGGGTGAAGGGACAGCGGTATAGATGGACCATGTCTTTCCACTTCCAAACCTTGGTTTTTCCCAGAAAGGGCTTCATGGTAACCAGCAGGGCTCCCTGGTGCAGGACAGCAGTGTGGAGACAGGTGTTTGGTAAAGAGAGCCACTGGCCTCACTTTCTCCTAGGTCAAAGCTGTACCTGATGCTCCGGAACCCTCTGGAAAGCTTTCTGGACACTTATTCCTTTACTCCCTCAACATACATTTGTCAGACACCTCCCCTGCTCCAGGCTCCATGTTGAGGTACCCTAGGACCCAATGCCGAATCCTCACTCTCATGAACCTTCTACTCAATGAAGAGATAATGCATGTTCAATAAATGAATAAATAACTATAAAGTCTGTCAGATGGTAAGGGCTGTGAAGCAAAGTTTAGCAGGATAAGGGGGAGCAAGTCTGTCAACTTTAATGAGGTGACAATGAGCAGAAACTTGGACTGAGTGGAAGACTGAACCATGTGGATATCTGGGGAAGAGCATTCCAAGCAGAGGGAAGAACGAGCACACAGGCCCTGAGGTGGAAGGTGTCTGGAATGTTCATGGACAGCAAGGGGTCCTGTGGGGAGGAGCAGAGCGAGTGAGAACACAGTGGTAGGGGATGAGGTTGGGAGGTAACTGGGTCCAGTGCATGTGGGGCCTTTGGGACAAGTCAATCATTTTGGATTTTATTTTGAGTGTGATAGAGGAAACCAATGGACTGCTTTGATCAGAGAAGAGTTGTGATCTGACTTTGTCTGAAAAAGGACAGCCGATGCTCTGCAGAAAGTGGATCAAAGAGGGTCAGAGTAGAAGCTGTGGGACTAGTTAGGTGTCTACCTCAGTGGTAGTGGTCATAGATAAGTGGTAACAGCGACATGGACTAGGGTAGTGATGCCACCATGGTGAAAAGTGCTCTGATGTGGAATGCATTTCAAATACAGAAAAGTGAAAGGATTGATGATGGTTCGAATATAGGATATGAGAAAGAGAAGTCAAGAACGATAGTTGAGAAAGTAGGTACCATTACAGAGAAAGAACATTCTGGAAGAAAGACCACGAAGGGATGGCTAGCTTGGGGGCCCTGGGGACCAATGGGAAAATCCAAAACGATGTTTCAAGTGTGACTTATAGGAATCTGTCATAGAGTGTCTTCTTTTCAAGGCACAGCTAATTCATAGAGGATGAAGGGTCAAGGATGTGTGATGTGGGCCAGAGTTGAAATGGCCTACTTTAGAGGGAGGAAACTACATTCAGACTGTGCCTTTTGGATAGGATGATGTCACTATGAGGCATATGCCTCCCTTTGGCCAATGTAGCCAATACTGATCACTGGACCCTAATGGCTGGCTGTCGAGTCTGGACAAAGGTGGGCCTCTGGGTAGGGTCCTTCCTATCTGGGGTTCTAGCTGTTTTAATAGCAGCTTGATCAAGGGTGAGACAGGCCAACCTGGCAAAGACTGGAACCTGGAGGCCCTGACTCCCACCATCTGCCCCTCCCCCGCATGCCTTATTGCTCCCTCACTAGAAAAATGGCAACGAACCCTAGGCTGTCTTGGCTGCAAACGAGGTGAAGAAGAAGGAGTAGAAAAGCCCAGAGTAGGCAGCACTCAGGAGTTTGGCAGTCCATAATAGACAGCAGTCTGAGCAGGTCAAGCTGCAGTAGCAGAGACAAGGACAACAGGTAGGAAGGGTCCACTGTGGCACAGGAGTAGGCCAGGGTATTAAAGGACATCACTTCATTTCTTTACTTCATTCCTTCCTTTCCTTTCTTCCTTTTCTTTTTCAATCCTTTTCTTTCTTCTCTCCCTTTTTCCCATCCCCCTTTTATTCCTTACATTTAAGCATTCATGCTTTCAGCAAACATTTATTCAATGCCTGCTGTGTACCAGCCACTGTGCTAGGTCTTGAGGATACCTAGAGAAAACATAGGCTCGACCTTCCTGAAGCTGATAATTTCATGGGGGGAGTGGGGGAGGGGAATTCCCCAAATTCCCTCCTGGGTTAGTGGAGCAGACAAAAGAGTTGGGGGTAGGAGCCACAGAGGTCACCTAACCACACACATATTTGTAGTCTGTTTTCAATGTAAAATATGAAACCACCCTGCTCTAAGCTTTCTTTGTTCTCTTTTATGTTTCTGTTCAGTGAGTGGCAGGCTTCCTTTCCGGTGGGTTTTTAAAAAGTCTTATCATGTACATCATTCTGATGCTCCATTTTCACAGTAGAAGTTGTTGACCTTTTACATGAAAGAACATTAGTACTGGCTTGATGCCTTACAAGAACATCTTCAGTTTTTGCTTTTCTTAAAGAAAGTATTTTTATTGACATTCTAGGTAGGAAACCACAGTAGTTAAGAGATGGATTCTGAAATCAGGCAGGTATGGGTTCAATATAGGCTCTGGCATCTAACAGCTGTATGACCTTGGACAATTTACTTAGATTTCTGAGTCTCAATTATATCTAATTCATAGGGTTGTCACAGATATTTAAAAAATGGCTTAGACGAAACATTTGGTGCATAATTGACACTCAATAAAAGGTTCCTGTGAGTTATCAAATACCAAATCCAAAATGCAGTGTTTTCTTCCAGGGTTTATACCTCTGTGTCTCATACTTCTCCACATATTTATACAGTATCAGTTGCTCAATAAACTCATTATGTGTGTCCAAATTGCCTTGTAGGTTTCCTACAGAACAATCAGTCACGGAAAAAAAGACCCAAAATGAAACTAGAAAAACACTCCAAGCATGGAATTAGCAGCCATATTTAAATTGATCCCAATTTCAGGGACACAATCAAGAACAGTAATTTGGGGAACACTGTGGTCATTGCCTACTCTCAGAAGTAAAACCCAGGAAAACTGTCCAACGGGCATTCAAAGTAAGAGTTAGGTTCTGATAAATAGAGTCATGTAAAAACAGAGGTCCTCAAAAATTTCACTGGAAGCTTGGAAAAAAAAAGCTTTACATCACGTGTTTTGGTACTGCGGATCAAGAAAATGCTTTAATATGTTTGCGGTGGCAAATGGATTTCTTGACATATGTCAATTCCAACTGATTGATAGTAGCTGCTGGGAAAGCTGTGATGAAGGCCTATGAGGTTTCTCACTGGATCCGTGGTAAAGAAGGCTCTGACCCGTTAGCAGTACCTTGCATGGATGGGCACAGGCACGGGGAGTGTTAGTATGAGTGTTCTGTAGTTGCTGTTCCTAGTGAACATTGTGCTAACCTGGGGACATTTCCAGTTTTAGTAACGTTTAAGATAAAACAGAAGAATCTACTTATCCTAAACTCTTGTTAGATTTTATTTATTCATTCATTCATGCATTTATTTTTGTATAGACTTATCCCTTTAACAGAAAATACTTTGAATCTGTGTTCCATTCCAATGTAGAATTAATTCAGTTCAGAAAAGCATATAAGTGTATTTACAAATAGATTCGAAATATGCACAAATGGGGCAAAGCAAGAATAAAAGATGGTTATTCTGAAGGAAAAGGCGAATTGGTAATTCAATGAAAAGAAAGCTGAAATGGAAAAGGGACATAGATTGAAATGATTCAAAAGAACATACTGGATATGGCGGACAGAAAACAGAGTTAAACTCAGATTGATGGGTGTTCTTAGAGAAGAAACTGGAACAATTGGGGAGAATCATAGTAAAAAATCCCCCAACAGGGAAACTTAAGTTGAAAGGGAAAGAAAAGAATTTGAATCTCCAGGTAAAAGGATATTGTTTTGGAAAAAATTACTAATTTTAGTGTTGGTTAGTGCAAAATCATGATCCTCTTTATATTTTTAAAAGGGGTAGCCAATACACTGAAAGCAAATATCCCAATCAATTATTTAATAATTAAGGTAAAATTATTAAAGAATTTTAGGAAGCATGTGAATCTCTATGAATAAATAAATAAATAAATAAATCTTTACAAAAAGAAAGAAGAATTCATAGTAAATGTCAAATAAAAATAAAATAATTTAACAAACTTAAACATTTAAATTTTATTGTTTTATTTTTCACTTTCCCACCCACAACTTATTATAAACTGGATACCAATTTGATTGAAATATTATCAAATGAGCTATTAAGGTTGCATTCCTACCATTCCTGAGAATTTAGATGGTGATCCTGGGCTGCTATGTGTTGTGAGCTTACTTAAACCAAATTCTGTACTAACAATTCTCCACACTTCTCATTTGTCCCTAACAGTCAGCCAACCAATTTAGGGTTATAATCTCCATTGTAAGATAAAGGCATGAAGGCTTGAGAGAGTGGCAGCCAGCATTCAAATCTCAGTTCGGCTCTGAAGCCTGTGCAGTTTTAACCCCATTGATTATGATTACCTCTCCCACTAGAGAGTCACTGAAGCTAAGAAGGACGACCCCTGGTGGCACGAACTGTAGGAAAAACAGAGCGGTTATCATTTGGGACCATAGTTCACCCTCAGGGCTCTCTTTGAAACCAACCACTGATGCCAGCACTGAGCAAATGACCATGTGCAATTGGGCATGCTAGGGAAAAAACGCAATTCCAATAGTGTTCAGCTTTTGGGAAATGGAGCACTCTTTACCTGCAACTTTGTTGAAGGTATTTCTATGCAATGCAGTTGTGTTCCTTTATTTTCTCCGTCTCTGGGTTCTCCCATAGGGAACACAAAGGAATGTCTTCAAAACTCCCGTCTGTGAGCATAGAAGAACGTTCATGTTGAAGCCATCCATTCAGCTGCTCATTTAGGAATTTATTTCCTGGTATATCCGGCTTTTCTCTGCTACAGAAGAATCAACTCCCAGCTTTATTGGTATCTTATCTTCTCAAATTGTGCTAGATTTGCAGATTTACAAAATTGTCATAGGATATTTCTTTTTAACTTTGCAATTTACACATTTACATAAACTTTTATCTTTAGTACCAGACACAACAGCCCTTTCATTTGTTATAACATGTAACTCAAAAAAAATACAATAGCAACTTAAATGGATAACTTTTTAATTGTGTTGATTGGGGGAACAAAAGGGACTGATAAATACTTTTATATATAGTTTTAATAACGTTCAACTTTCTGTAAGTAACCCCTCCCCCACCTTGATTTCACAGTGGCTTTGGAAAGAATTTAAATCTGATACCAAATCACAGTATTAAATTTCCAAAGTCCCCAAATTCACCTTTAAATTCCTTTCATCCTTCTCCATTGGATTATGACTTTCATCCAATAGTTCCCCCACAGCTCCGTGGTCCCAGAATCAAGAAATTTCCTCTTTACATTGGACTGATCTTTTGGCCAGTAAAATAGAATTTGCCAGCTTTTCTTCTCCAATCATACTGTTATGATTAGTTTGAAATGGAAAGGACCACCCTTCATTTGGACTAGAAGAGAAACATTCTCCTTTGAAAAAAAAAAAAAGAAGGAAAACAAACAAAATGTAAGGGAATAATGGGGAATCCTGCTCCAGGTCTATGTTTATAGACACAAAGGCAAACACTGAAGGTTGAGGCTGAGGGCTGATTGGGGAAAAAGTAGTCCATCAGTTTTGCTTAAATATTGCCAAAAAATTGGAGTGGATAATTTTTAAATGCAGTTTTGGCTTTATAGAGACACAGTTATGGTGTGTCTCTATAAAGACACAAGATATTTTCTGAATGCATGATACATTTACTTAGAGCCAATTGTCATGTCAGCAATCTGCACAAATTCTTCATTTGTGAAATACCTATTGAACTCCTAGTATGCATGGAGTCAGACCCACTCAATACTCTGATGGGCACTTACATGGTGTTTCTAAATAACTTACTGTGTTAAGGGGAAAAAAACTAGGTCTTTTTGATAAAAGGCCATAGTAATTTAATCAATAGCAATGCAGTTTCAAATATACCTGAGTTATAGTAATGAAAGGGCTGGCATCTTGGTAATTTTGATGCTAAAATATCAAACTGATGAATAAAAATGAGGTTTTAAAACATAGCTCATCTGCAACATGCTCTGTAAAACACAGGCAACTTTGACTGATTTGCACAAAAGGAGAGAAACTGAGAAGTGGCTAATAAAATGGAAAATAACGAAAGGTAACATGTCTTCTGCTTCTGTGCTCACATTTATATACAGACGTTTTTTGGTTTGGGAGAACTTGTTTCACATGGAATCACGCAGGCACACATGAGGATGCGACTCGGGAGGGGACTGGAAGTTTTCCAGTGTCCTACTCCTGTCCCTGTTCAGCAGCACTTCCAACCACATCCACCCTGGGATGAGTCCATCCTCTCTCTGATTCAGACCAAGTGCCCATGTACAAATCTTTCCTGCAGTAAGAAGTGGCTTAAATGTCCAGTTTCAAAGGCTTGTTGTGTAAGCAAAGTAAACAGGGAAGTTTATTGGATTAGTAAACTGAAATTAAGCAAACTGGTTTCTAACTCTTAATAGTAGCTACCCAAGATGTCAACGAAGCAAGGATCAGTGTCAATAATATTAGAAGCAAGGCTAGCAGTGCTTACTGCAACACAAATCATACAGTGGCAGAAGGGAAACTGCTTCTAAGTTCCTGGATTCTAAACATCTCCATGAAAGGCAGTAACTTTTTAAATCTTCCTCTGGGTATTCCAGATTAGAAATTGGGAAAAATATTGCTATTGAATAATATTAATAAAAATGATGATAATGATGATGATGATGATTTCTCTGTTAGGTCCAATGCCAAATTCATGAGTCCCATGTGTTTCCCTCCACCCACATTTTTGCTGTAAGCTAAGAGTATTCTATAAAAGGAATAATTCTCACTCACAAAGTATGTAATTCCATCCATAAAGAATCCCAGCTCCCTGCAGAAGCCTGGGTTTACCGATGGTTGAGATGCACTGATGACGCCTCAGATTGTACCCTCTCTCTTGATTGAAAGCAGAAGGACCCCCCCTCCTGCTTGGCCTCTTTACTTATGAACAGTGTCGATCCATTTCCTGTTCCCCTCTGTTAATTCAGACCAGGACAGACACAAGATCAGAATGAGGGACCCTGCATTTCGGCACCTCCTTGGAGCAGTGTTGATGGGAATAAGTGTTTGCAGACTGCAGGTTCCTGTTCAGGCTACCAGAGGATGACTTTTCAATTCTTAGTTAACCAGTTCCAGCCCAGAAAAATAGCCATTGTAAATAGCACTGTTCAATATTGTTGTTTTTTTCCTCCCTTCCCTTGAAGTATTGACCACCCAACCATTATCACTCCCAATTTAAAATGAAATATGGAGCACCTCATCTGGGTTTCAAATGAGATGCAATTGTCCCTTTGTTCTGCTGAAATCAATCAGAATCTTGCCCAAATGGAGGGTTTCAGATTACCAACAAGGAATGTGTTTCCAGGGGTGTTTGTTCTGAAATAAAAAATGTGATAATCATTACATGGAGAGCCAATAATTATAAGCATTTCCTCTTGGAATCAGAGGGAAAAAATATAGGGAACATATCAACCTCAAAAAAATAAGGGTCATTGAATTTTTGTCTGGTATATTAAGGCACCTGGTTGGGGCCTGTAGCCACACTTCCTTTGAATGCTACTGCATTTTAACATCGTTGTGACCCCGATTGAAACTGCCACCCTGTTTTGCTAAAAGTAGTGCTGCATTTGTCAAAACATTTTTTCTTAAAGTCAAACTAGTAGAAACATAGCTGAAATTGTCAAAAATGCAACATTATTATTATTGTTTTTATTTTTGTTAAGTACATTCCAACCTGTAAGTGACCATTGATTCTAGTTCAGGAAAAAGTCAAGATTCAATAGAAAATGAAATTCCCATGGGTAATTATAGGCACCATCAAAAGTCATATGGTATGTATATTAGATGATATGATCTGTACTTAAAAGGGGCTTGGTTGCTACTTCAGAGATAAGTATTTCCACTGCACATTCTTGTCTTTTGTATTTTTTCTCCATTGCATTGAGGTTCAATGCAAATGGCCCAGCAGGTCAGTCAGAGTCCACCTGCTCAACTCAAAAAGTCTTACTGTCTTAGTTTTTTCTTCTACTGCTTTATGGCCACAATTTAAGTATATTATTATTGTAAAGACCAAGTGAAATGTCCTAAATAATGGCTGTTTGCAGGTCAAGTTGGGATGCTCTAAAACTCTGCTATAATCTACCTTTAAGTTTTCAGTCCCTGAATCTATATCCCCCTTCAAATCCAAAGGGATTCATCAAGCAGAACAGATGGGTTGGTAGCCCTGAGTTGCCTTGGCTGAAAAGCTAGTAGAATGCTGCAGGATGCTTGCAGAATGATTATTCCCACAGCAGTCTGAGGGCTGTTTTGCCAAGGGCTCAAACTTCTGAATTAAATCCTCAAAACCCTGCATGATTCCATTCTAGAGAATCCCAGGACATTGTTTTGAACCCTCAGATTAAATTTCGTGCTTAGTTAACTTGTACTCTCACCCTTGGCTACGCACAGATGAATCCTGCAGGGTAACTGGTAAGCTCTGCTAGAACATCTAGATGGGTAAAAACTCAGGTTAGATATATACTGTAACAGAAGAGCAAGGGAAGAGAACTAACATTTGCTGAACATTTTCTATGCGGGCTTGGCCCTTCATTGGCTTCCATATTCTCGGAAAAAATTCAAAAGGTAGATAAGTTTATCCCCACTTTGAAGATGTGAAAACTGAGATTAGAGAAGGAAAGTAACGTTCCCCAGGCCTCCTGTTAGTGGCAGAACAGGGATTTGCATTCAGCTCTGTCACACTTCAAAGACACACCCTTCCCCTAAACCAGGCATTCGTGGACATCCACAAAGAGACGGGCCTAGATAACACGTAGTGGAGACCATCGTTTTAGACCCGAGGTATTCAAGGCTTAAATGACTCACCTGAGACCAGCAGATTTAAGACCAGATGTAGTTGGCCTTGGCATAGTCCCTAAGCAGAGAGTACCACTTATGGGCAAACAATGGTTTTAAGAAATGTACCTCTTAACCCCAAATGTGCTTACTTAACCACATCTTTCTGAATCTTGTTGCTGCCAAAATCTCCAAAATGCCTCTTATATATATGGATTGATTTTCCTTTATGAATGCATTTGATAATTTATAGTCGACGAGAATTTTCATAATGCTTCATAGTTAAATATTGAGTTTTTGAGAGGGAAGAATGTACCTATAGTAAAGTTCTCCTTAAAAATATGGTCATGGTAATGATGATTTATGTGTTATTCGTGTAGTAATCCACTTGACTTTAAGTAGAGTCTATAAAGCTTTCTATACTTGTCTCTTCCTAAAACTTTTCCACATACATTATCTCATTTTATTCTCCAAAGGAACCCATGGGAAAAAAAATTTACAACAAGACCAACCTTAGAATTTCCTATCATTTTTGTGGGTTTACAATGTCTCTTTTAATTTGTAAAATAGTGTAGAACCTGGTAAAAGTAAGAGAGTGAACATATGTTCTGGGTGGCGGGAACACGAAAATTTGAATATAGAAGAACTGGACCCCATGGTAATTCCTGATAAATATCAGAATTTGGTAAATTCATGGAAGGAGAACTCAGGGTAGATATGGTTCAGTAAGCCAGAGGCAGGCAGGTGGGACAAGTACAACCTTTATGGAAACATATCATTAAAATGCCAGCACTGAAAAATCTATATGCAGTAGCAGCTCACACTAAGGGTCTCTGGGGACCCTGTATATGCGCACATGCCAAGAGTGCCCCCTGTTGTCTACCAGGAATACTAAGGAGCTTCAGGAAGCCCATCCCTGCTAGAGTTTATATTAATACTTCTTCATCCACAGAGGTTTTTCTGCACCTGGCAAAGGGTCTGAAATACGGGTTATGCCCCAGAATGAGGGTTTATTGAATCGATTGCAGAATATTAGAGTTTGAAGAATCCTTAATAGTTACCTGATAACAATTCTCCTTTACAGTTGTGGAGAGGGGGGCTCACAAAGGTGGAAGTGTCCCATTTGAGAACATATTGAGTTAGTGGCAGACTGTGGTCTTGAACCCAGGGCTTCAAGTCTAGTGCTACTTCTTATGCAGCCTCCTAACCCTTATTATTCTTGCCTCCTTCATCCTCTTTAAGGATGATTGCCAGCCCCGTGAAACAGAATAAAAGTCTCATGGAATGCTTGGATAGAAGGAACCTCAGAGATGGTATCTCAAACTCCCATGTTTTACTAATAGGAAACTGAAGCCTCTGACCACAGCCACTTAAGGAGGGTTGTACATACAAGACTCCAAATTTAATTACTTTTCTACAAAATTATGAAAATAAAATAAGGAGAAAAAGGTAAAATGACCTCATTTATAAGATGTGGTTCTCACCTCCATTTCTGTGTGTACACCTCCCACTCGCCCTTTCAATTCTTTATTCTTAGGCTTATGAGCTCAAGCCACATACTTAAACATGACCATGCCATTAAAAAGCCAGATGGGAATGCAGGCTGAAGCCAAGGGGAGCTGGCTGGAGCATGGGGTGAGGGACTGGGGGTTGGAGAGCAGGGACGGTGGCTGTGGTTCAGGATGAGATGGTAGCAGGTGACGGTCACTGCTGGGTTCAAGGTTGGGGCCCAGGAGGACACCATGTGAGGGTCCTTCCCAAGGTGACTATCAGAACACTTCTCTCTGATATTGCACAGTGGTGGTAGGGAAGCTAAATGATCAGTGCTGGTTGCTCCAAATGTATTCCCAAGCAGCGATGTCCCATGCTTTGCAGGGACAGGATGGTGGGTAGTCCCTCAAGTGACTGCTACTTAGAACTTCCTGCACTGTGAGCTGCGTCACACCTTGTGTCTGAACTCCTGTTATCAATGCTTATTTTCTTATACTAGGCCTTAGGGCCAATGCCACTGTAGACGTGGTTCTTGCTGAAGAGAACAGAAAGAGAAATGGGGAAACCTAAAATTTCTGTGGGCTTATTGTGTTCCAGGCACTTAGCTAGGTGATTCCCAAGGATGAGTTCTTCTAACCTTCACTTTTCTTCCATCAGGTGGTGCCGTTATCCTGAATGTACAAACGATGAAGTGGGCACTCGGTGGGGTAAATTACTTTGCCCAAGACCCACAGTCTGAGGCAGGGCTTTTATTGGAAGCCAGTCTTTCCCAAATCAAAGTCACCTCTTTTCCTACCAGTAAAGCCAGGTGGAGGTTGGGTGGCAAGCTGGCGTACGTGGTCTATCCGAGCCCAGCACAAAGTCTTTGCCTTTTACCCTTCTCCTCACCCCTGGCTTCTCACCACCCATCTGGCCTGTGGACCCCCCAGGCTACCTCGATGGAGAATATTCTGCTCCTCTGCTTCTCAACTGTGTATCTGGGCTTTGGTTGATGGTTTTCCCAACTGTGCAGCTTAGATGGACCTCTCTCATCCTCCATCCTTCCTTACCTGGCTGATATGTTAAGCCAACGTCTTTTACTGTATGGCAAAAAAAAAAAAAAAAAAAAAACAACAAAAAATCCCAGAGGTCAGCCCAACCACTAATAAGGGGGTCAGAAGGGATGGTGGGTGAGTGATCCTGGACCATAAAGTTTAGAGGAGAGCCAGAAGTTAGCAGTCACCCGGGTAGACAAGCCTGATACACAGGACACGTGGGTCCAAATACCACTGTTGATGCTAGTTCAATGTTTTGAGTAAGAAGCACTAACTCCCTATGCCACCAATGCCACCTGTCACATGGGTATAATGATACCTGCCTTCCAGTGTGTCCCAGGAGTGAGAGAATGGTTGCAAACTACAAAGCACACACAGTAGGAGCTCAACCAGTGTCAGCTTCGCCCCCTTTGTGTTCCCTGGGAGACACAGCCAGTACCTCAAGTAACTGACAAAGATGATTGCTTTTCCTAGATCATAAAGATGATCCAAATCCATTTTTTCCGTGTTTCATTGTCCTCATGGATCTCTCTGGAGACATCTGGAACTGACAGAAATTAGATGCACAAGTCCTTTTTGTTCCAAAGGGCTTTTGCAAGCAGTTTACTGTTGAAGCAGACCCCAGACCCTGGGATTCTCATGTGGTCTTCAGCCTACCCATATTACAATGGAAAAGCCACTTGAGAAATTGGAGCTGACAAGTCTTGAGCTGGTTCCCCTCTGATTTCCAGCCCTGTGCCATTTACTAAAAGTGATACAGGAGGGTGGAAAGCAGGTGAGGCCTGCTTCTCAGACGTAACCAAAGATGTCCGCACAGCTCAGTGGGTCTCTCAGCCCATTCTTCCCGGGCATGCCGAACGCAGTCAGGTGTGGGGCCTGGGCTTGTAGGGATACCCAAATATTTTCTTGAAAAGCAATCTCAGTTTATTAGAGTTTCTTGTCTCAATTCAGAGTATAGACTTTTGAATGCGTTTGCTGACAGATTGACCTGGACTATGTTTTCCCCTTATTCAGGGAGCGATCGATCTTTATCAAAAGGATTTGTTGACTGACGGGCTTTCCCGGTTCTAATGTGCTGTTTGATACTTTTAAAAGACATATGCCCCTTTGTATAATGAAATTATCTGATAAAAGAGGGAATGAAGCTCAGGTTTTCAGAAGCATCTCAGGTCTTGGCTGCTTTGGTGACTGCCAGGGAATTTTGTTTTTATTTGCCTGTGATGGAAACCTTACAACCTGGGTGAAATTGTTTTCGAATATTCAAGTTTCTAGACCATATACTGTGCTTCTAGGCCTGAGGGCCTGAACTAAACCAAGATTGTGTTTCCCTCAGGTAAGTACTTCCAGACACTGTATCCTCTCTGTCTTTGCAGCCCTCTTCTCCTCATTACTGTACCATGTAACACTAGCTGCGCATTATATTCCACATAAAAAGCCATTTCTGTAGCATCTTGTCATCGTTTCATGGACGCCGCTTTGAAGCCGTGTTGAGTTCTGAACTCAGAGCCTAACAGCAATGGCTCAAGTGCACCGCACCGTATTATTTACCCAGATGGGGTTAATTGTTAAATAAAAGAATGGTCCCTTTCACTTTGCTTTTTTGCAATCGCTCTCACACTGGTTATGGAAGACAGGGAACTCTATGATAAATATCAAACTTTCTAATCAGAAACGAGTCCAGTTGTATTTGAAATCTTGAACTTAATCCAGAATCAGGAAATGTAGCCACTTGTGTTACTGTTGCTGAAAGAAGAAAATGACCTTTTTATTGTAGCTTACATTCACTATTGTGCTTGAGAGCTACAGGGAACGAGGCAAGCAAATGTAAAGGCTTAAGTAGATTTTTCCTTTTCACAGGAAGAGTACAACTTGATGTGCTCAAACGGTTATCTTCTTATATTTTCAAGGGATTTTTGCCTAGAGTAAAGCCTGAACTGTATCCTAAAAATTACTTTTGCCTAAAACTTTATAACAAATCCCTTTAAGCTTCTGATTTCAGTGTGGCTATTGTCACTGGCTTGATTGGTTGATTGATTGAGATACAACTTGCAAAGAGTAAATGTCACAAATCATAAGTGTAGGGGTTGACAAAGTGTTATATGTGTGTATATACAAATGCACATCCCAATATTACTACTGCCCAGAACAAGAACAGTTGAGTGCTGAGAAGTTTCTCTCTGGCCTGTCAGTCAAAGCCCTCAAAGGTAAACACACTTCTAATTTCTATCACCATAGGTCACTTTTGTCCACTTTTGAATTTTATGTCAAGGGAATCATATAATACATATTCCTTTCCGACTGGCTTCTTTTACTTAGAGTGATGTTTTTGAGTTTTATCCCTGTTGTAACACGTATCATACCACTGTCTTTTTGGATATCACATTATTTTGGAAAATAATTGTTGAAGTGAAATAGATTTCCTGAAGAGGGGCTTTTGAGGCAACACCAAATTAAAGAGCAAAAAATATTTTACTTATTATACTCCAGCCTTTGTTGTTGGTCTTACTGTGGTAATATCAGAAAGAGGTTTGGGGAGATTTTACATATATATGTATATGGACGTGTAGATCTAAAATACAAATGTAGATTTATTTACATATATACATACATGTATATATATGCATATACAAAAATATATTCACATTACAATGAAATATCATCCACAGACAAGTAATTTGCCACTAAATTCAAATTCATATACATATACATGTAATCAGCAGATTTTATAAGGCTACATATGGAAAAAAAAAAATCCCTCCCAGACCTAATCAAGAAGATAAGAGTAAACAGTAGGCCTTGAGCTGCCCAGTCTTCCAAGAAGCATATACTGAATGGAATTTTGAAGTTATTCTGGGTACATTTATTACAGGCAAGGCTGTTGCAAACTCTTTTACCACTGTTTCATTGGAATTAAGAAATCGGCACAAGCTAAGAGCTCCCATTAATTCTTTCAATCATTAATTCCTCGGACATTTATCCATTTGATAAATATTTGTTGAGCTTCTATTGTGGGCCAAGAATTATTCTAGTCACTGTGGACTCTCCTGCAAATGAGGCAATTTACGGTCCCTATTATCATGGAGCTTATATTCTAGTTGGGGGGAATAGACAATAAGAAATGAATGTGAAAGTAAATTAGTGAATGAAAATCATTTCAGATAGTGATCAGAGCTAAGAAGCTAATAGAAAAAGAGGTTATGGGGAAAAGAGCAATGGTGGGATTGGAGCTATTTTAGGCAGGGTGCTCAGGGGATACTACTCTGAGGAGGGGATATTTCAGCAGAGAATAGGGAGAAAGAGCTACTATGCAGTGATCTGGTGGCAAGAGCATTTGAGGTCAAGAAATAGCAAGTGCTCAGGCCCGAGGCTCAAACAGACTCTTCTGGTTCAAAGGAGAGAAAGAAGATGAATGTGGCCAGAGCCTAGTAGAGAAAGGAGACAGTGGTGGAGATGAGGTCAGGGAAGTGGGCAGCAGGGTCCTGTGGATTCTGGTAGGTTCCCTGGTAGTGCCTTTTAGTTTCCAATGTGATGGGAGGTCACTGGGGACTTTTAAGCAAGAGCAATGATATGACCTTATTCTGTTATTGAAAGTCCAGGGGCAAGCTTCTCTTTATTGGCTATCTTACCATCAATTTTGTCTTCATGATTATTATGAAAATCCTCATGATCACTATCGTCTTTTATTGAGAACAAAATATTCCAGGCACAATTGTTCTAGGCCCAAGAGAAACATAGGGATGAAAAAAGAATCACTACTGTAAGAAGGAGAGAGAAGGAGACAGTGAAAAGTTGGAATAATAAAGGTTACAATAGTGGTTAACTCAGGGGGCTGTGCGGGCAACAGACTCAGCAGGCCAGATGGGCTTTGACAAGGAGGTGACATTTGAATATTTGAATTGGATGTGTGGATCTAGAGCAGTGTGATCCATGGATAAAGCCTTTCCAGGCAAAGGAGAGCATTTACAAAAGTGAGAGGCACAAAAGGGCGGGAGACCCCCTGAGGCTGGCAGTAGCTCTGAATGAATGTGGTGCAGGGAGTGGTCATGGCAGGAGATGAAGTTGGGAAGTGGCAGCGTCTCGATGGCCAAGGCCCACGAACAGCACACCGGCAAGGCTGAAACTCCACATGGAAGGCAACAGGAGATGGACAAATGGTAGGACCAGAAGGATTTTAGAACAGAACAGGATCTAAAGCCAGAGAGGACAGAATTCAAATCTTGGCTCTACTACTTACTAGTGTGGTGACATTGGAGATATTGCTTAACCTCTCTAAGCCTTAGTTTCCACATCTGTTCAATGGGTTAAACAATAAATACATGGCAGGGTTCTTGTGACTATTGAAGAAAATAAATGTAAAGCACTTGTACCCAATGGAGAAAAAATAAGTGGCGGTGATTATTTTTGCTATTATTGTTACTTTTATTAATAGACGTAACTTTTTAAAAGTTTCTTTTGTAGAGGAAAAATTAGAGAATGCTGAGACCATAAATTACAATATTAATGTAGATAAAAATAATGAGCCCTTGGTGGTGGGGAGGAGGGGACATAAATGAGAGGGTTTGCCAACTGACAGGCCAGGGGAGCAGTGGGTGGGGGGGAAAAGGGAGGACCGTCAAGTGACTCTCGGGTTTCAGAACTAGGCAATTGCGTAGGGTAGTGGAAAACCTTTTTGAAACTGAGAATATTGGAAAAGTAGTATGTTTTGTGGAAGAGGGGATGAGTTCATTTGTTGATTTATTATTGTGCCTCATCTGCGAAGCTTATTTTATGGTTCTGGAGCCCAACAGAAGAAAGTCAGGCTGGAGATAAAGATGTGTGTAGACAAGATGGACAAGGGAGAATGTATTGAATGAGAATTTAAAAATGGATTATAGAATCCTGGAGAACATTGAAATGTAAGGATGGAGCAAGAGTGTCGTAGAGATTAAGAGGAAGCAGGCAGAACAGTAGAGGGAGATCCAGAAGGGCGGCTCCGCGGTGTGTTCCTCACCTGTGCACGCCAAAGGATGGCTGGGCATGCTGGCCCTCCAAGCGCTTGCTTCTTGTTAGAGGAAGGAAGCATTCCCTCGAGCATGATCGATGCAAGTTCAGAGTGGGAAAGGCTGAACCCTGGCAAAAATCATAAAGACGTTTGGCTTCTTCCAACCTCCCTTTTAGTGCCATGCTCTTTATTTCTGGCCCCTATACTCCAACTGTTGGCTCTCCCGGGTCCCACTCAGGACAAAGAGATTGCATGACTCAGAGCTGAAAGGGACCTCAGGATCATCTAACTGAACTCCCAACTCCTTTATATGAAAGGTTAGAAAACTGAGCCTCAGAGAAGGCAAGATATTGAAACAATTGATATTTTAACTGAAGATAAGTAAAGCACCTTCCCAAGGATCTCTACTCAGCAATGCTGCTGCTCCAAGTTATTCCACGGTGGTAGCCTAAAGGTAAGGCCCACTCTGGAGTAAACATCCCACCAGGACTCACATCCTCCCAAAGCCAAATCTAATGTTGGCAATCCAGACACCAGAAGCAAGGAATGGGAAAATGAGGTCTGTCTCCAAACAAATCCATGCTAAAATCAAAATTGCAAAATACCTCAAAAGTAGGAAATAGAATGGGAAATACAGGAGGATAATATGGTTTCCCAGGATCATCCTTAGAGGAAAATGGCCCTGCAAAGGATGGGATGTTGAATAAGGGAAAGGAAAAACCACATGTGATTTTTATTGAATCTGAGATCCAAAGAATCAAAGGAGATTATTCCATGTAGCATGAAAGATCTTTCTATTGGTTTATCCAGACAAATCAGTCTGGGAGGTGGGCCAAAAAGAGGGGATGGCCTAAATTACCTAGTAGGTCAGCATAATAATTTCTACTCTATTCTAGAAATTAGTTGTTATGGCTGAGATGGCCATTTGCCTATCCCACATCTATTTTCCCTTTTCTCCTTAGAAACAGAACCCTGGTTTTTAGCTGGATATATTCCCACGCAGCCAAAAGAATTCATTTCCCAGGCTACCAATGGTATAATGGGTACACACGGAAATAAAGTGTTATTAACTGGAAAGATATCTATCTTTCTTTTCTTCTTTCTCCATCCAATTGCCTTTAACATCAACATAATGGCCCTAATTTTAGTAGCCATCTTGGCCTTGCAAATGCAGGCCACAAAGGAGGCACCCACCCCAGTCCTGGACTTCTCTTCTGAACTTTTCTTACAAGAGGGAGAACTAAACTTCTATCAAGTTTAAGCGACATTGTGTGTTCTCTTAATGCATCTTAACTTAATCCTTACTGACAAATTTGTTTTCTTTTATCGGGTTTTGAGCTCTTATTAGAGTAAAAGCCATTGGTGCTACTAACTTAAAGAATATGATCAAGAGTAATATTTAAATATTTAAATTTAATGTTTGTTACATAAAACAGAGTACCTTAAATTTATAGAGTAACTTACATTTCACAAAGCACTTCTTATTTTATTCTTAAAATGCATCTTTACTTTCAAGGTGAGTTGTTTAAAATAGGACTTTTAAAAATAGCTAAAATATATATTCATGTTATTATGGTGATTGCTAGTTTAGCTCCTTATTACCTGTGTCCTAGGAAACATGAAGTATTTGTCAGAGTCCCTAACATACTGTAAGGGCTGAAGAAGTGTTAGTAATTTTCCCTAAACTGGCTAGTATGGAACCTTGATATGTCAGGGCCACTCACCAAACTGTATTACTCCTGCTGTGCAACCTCTGCAACTCTTAGACATCTCAGAAAAATTCTTATATCATGGTGAGTATTGGAGTAAGTGGAGGTTTTGGCTCTGCTCAATGGTCCTGAGAAAAGGAGACAGGCCCAAGGCTTGAATTAGAGGAAGAACCTGGCCACCTGCCACACTCCTCTTCTGGGCCAGGGAGTTCTGAGCCAGCAAGAGTTTTACATACCCACAGGCGAAAAACTGTTTTGTTCTGTATCCTACATGCATCCCAGGGGCATGCTAGAGTCACAGACTCAGACTACTATTTGGGATTGAGTCAGCCTCCAAGATCATTCAGAGAATAATAAGATCTTTGGGGGAGTCTCCAGGGGTAAGTGCACCAGTCACCCAGACAGATGACCAGGGCAGATGGAGAAGCCAAACACAACCCAACGTGGACAGGATGACACCATGAAAGCCAGCAGGAGATGGGCTCCCGCAGAGGCAGGAGACCCTTGAAGAAGCACATGCACATAACCAGTGGAGACAAGGAGCCCAGGGCATCTGGGGATCCCAGAAATGAAACCAGATCAAGGCAGTGCCAGGAATGTGGATTGCTTGCCTAGCGCTGGGGAGAAGGCTTTTAGGCAGCATCTGCTGTGAGGCCTCAGCAGCTGTCCTGAATTCTCAAGGAGGCCCCTGCCTAGGACCCCTGCATTATCATTTATGGGGGTGGTGGAACCTTAGGTAAGTCACTGAGTGTACACAATAGGGTTGTGCTCAAGAGCAAAGCCTCTGGAACTGGATCGGGCCTGGATCTAATTCACTAGCTCTGTTACCTTTATTCAGCAAGTTACATAGCCAGTGGATGCCTCCATTTTCCCATCCATAAGGTGGATACCATGATACCTGTACCTACCTTATGGCATTGCTTTAGGGTAGCACTGGTCAATAGAACTTTTGGTGATGATGTAACATCCTACACCTGCGTAGTCCAAGACAGTAGCCACTAGCAATGGGTGGATACTGAGTACTTGAAACATGCCTAATGTGATTGAGAAACTGAATTTTAACTTTTATTTCATTTGAATTCATTTAAATTTAAATAGCCACATGTGACTAGTGGCTATCTTACTGGACAGCTCTAGGGACTAAATGAGATAATATCCTTTATCACTATGCCTGGCATCAGGGCTCAAAAACTACTAGCTAGTGTTGATATTAAACTTCTTAAAGTCTCAGTTTTCTCATCTGTGAAATGGGGTTCAGGACAGCACCTACCTTGTGAGGTTGTTGGGAAAATTAACACATTGACTGCTACACACATACACAGACACAAAAACGGGAAAACTTTTCCTTGGGGCCATGGTGTTTTATTACGAAAATAGAGTAAAAACTTCCAGTGTAATTTAAAGGTAAACATAAATAGAAAAATGAAATTTATTGACTTTTATTCATTTAGCCCACGTTTTTAGAATGAAATTGTCAATATTAATTGTAACAACAAGAACACCAACAAGTAAGATTTTATATACGCTTTACATGGCCCCAGGGTCAAAACTAGAGTGAGTTAAATACGACTCTCATGGCAGTTAAAGTGTTAAATATCTTGGGTGAGACAGCTAGCACAGTGCTTGACACATTGCAGGTGTCTTGCAAATATGAGTTCCCTTCCTCCTTCATTTAAAGTTAACACTATGAAATAACTGTCTGATAAGCTACAAGGACATCGAGAACCTATAGTGAGATTCTCACCAAGCAATTGGATTGTTCAGTAGACACGTGCACAACATCTCTAATGCCGGCTTTGGCTGAAAAAAATACAGTCTGTTTGAGCAAGAAAGAAAAAAAAGTTGGCAATGATACATGCACTACGAGAGTTCCACAAATATGCATTTGGCAGAAGCCTGACTATCCAGACAGATCACAAACCACCAGGCCACGCACCTGCTAGACGACAGGGAATGTTATTACTGTTATAAAGATATGATTTACGAGTAATCTATACCCCAGGCAAAGACTCGCTTATAGCAAACCTATTGTCCAGACTAGTCATCAACCCTCCAACTGGGGAAATGACAGCACTGATTGAAGAGACAGCAGAGGAGGCCATGGAATTAAGCAAAACACTTGACCCTGTGGTCCATGGGAGGCTGAGCCCCAAGACAGGAAAAGGCGCTGTGTTGTAGCTACTTATCCAGATGTTGCACAATGGCTTGTGTGGCAGAAGGAAACAGAACAATTGCAGGTGTGTTGGTCTCTAAAGGAGTGGCTGCTTCAGCCTTCTAACAGCAAGGGGGTTGTTAAGAAATGACTGTTCTGAAAGAAATAAAAAAAAAGAGAAGATATGTGATCAGAGATAGTTTTGGGAGGAGGGACTTTTCTTAAGCCCCCAAACTATTTCTGGTATCTACTCACTGGTTCTTGAAGTTCCAGCTAGAGACTGGGTTCTTTTGTTTAAGGTTGCCCTGTCATAGGTAAGCTGATGTTAGATCTGATTCCAATAACAATTTTTAACTCTTGGACTGTGGTACCTTCAAACCTTATAAGAGATTTACTACGTTTTCAGATTTTTCCTGAAAAATAGGGAGAAATGGGGCAATAGCCTAAGTATGTGGAGTTATCCAAGTGATTTGTGTCATGGAAAGATGATGTTTATTATGGGAATGGTAGAAACGGATTGAAAAGGAGAGGTTTCCCACCAGAGTTGTACTGTGGAAACCACATTCATTTCATGGGAGATGACCAAAATGCTGTCATAGTCATACCAGAAGCTTTTTGAGGACAGAATTTGAATCCTCTCCTCCTACTTCTCTATCATCACCCTCACTGCCATCATCACCCTCATCGTTATCTGCCTTGCATCAGTCAGCTAGGTGACTTATGGGCATGTTGTTTATAATTCTCACAGCAACCATCATAATAATGTAGGTATTGTTAGTCCCGTTTTACAGATGAGGAAGCTGAGGCTGAGATGGTGTAACTTGAATAAGTCAGGGTCACATAGCTAGTAAGTGACAGAGCCAGGATTAAAATCCAGATATCTCTCACATAGGCCCATGAAACCATTCATTACCAAACTGCCTCTCATAATTAAAAAAAACAACCCTCTTTCTCTCTCTAGCACCCAGCTCTCTGCTTACAGTAGATGCCTAACGTGGCTGATGTGAGGAACTGAATTTTTAATGTTATTTAATGTTAATTAATTTAAGCAGCCACATGTGGACAGTGACTACCTTATCCAGCATAGCTGTAGGGACAAAACAAGAGAATGTCCTTTATCACAGTGCCTGATATCTAGACTAGACTGAAGTTGCTAGACCTTCATTATGTTCTGATGTCTAGAATTTGTTGGCTGTAATCCATGGACAAGTTCACCCCAACCCTACTGTTATTTCAATAACCTAATTGAGACCAGACAATAGTAAGTAATAAGTTACTCCTGCTCTGTGGTTTTTCATTCTCTCATAATGATTTACCTATCTTTTCCTTGTTTTGAATTTCCTTGTTTCTTTGTTTGTAGCTGCTACAGCAATAAACTGTGGTGTGAAAGCCAAAAATAGTTTAAAGACTATTTTTGGTATTAGGTGGTATTAAGATGGTTTAGCAAGCTAGATGGTATTAGGAAAGGTATGCAAAATGATGTGATGAAGCACTAACAAAAATATTAATACAAAATTGTAGATATTGATAAACAATAGTTTTGCATAGTGATTTATGACTTTGACACTTTCATATGCTTTAAAACGTTTAGTACCATTTGTTACATTCTCTACGTTCTCTACCTATCCCCAAATTCACCAGCTTTTTTTCACCTTTATTTCAATGGTCTTTTCCTATATGCATCTTTTATTATAGGCTACTTCAAATACTTACAGTCGAACTCTAACCACATCACACTCATCAAAGAAAGTAAATGAACCTACAAATAAAATAATACACAGACTCATTAAAGACAAGGAGAAACATTAAGATTGGATATTGGAAGGAATCCCCCTTGAACTTGCTTTGGTGGGCAGCACCAAAATAATGTTTACTGTAGAGCACAAATGATACAGGCAAAGTCTGTGTTGTCCCAGCAGACAAACCAACGCAGACAGCGAGGATTCTGAGTCAGCCACACTCAGACCGGGTTGCTTCTACTGACATAGCTGCTCAGGCATCTGGATGGATTGGGGCCAGAGCTCCGGTGTCCGTGCAAGCTTGTTTGCCAGGAGGATGGAGATGTGGCCCCAAACCCACAGATCACCCGCTGCTTTGTTGTTAACTGCCCAAGCTCCCCTAGGCATTGACTGTGCCATAAAATTGGTTTTGTTTTGTTTTGTTTTAACTTACAAAGAAGTAGAAAATGCTCCTTTTAACTACTTCTCAGATTTCCATTTTTTCTCTTTTGTTATACATCAGGTCATCCATTCCAAACCATTTATTCAACTTAATATCAATATTATGAGTGCTAAGTGTTCTTACATGCATCATCTCATTTAGTCCCTCAAAAGCATGTCAAGGACATGCAATTACTATATATTATTCAGATGAGAAAATTGAGACAAGAGGTGAAATAACTTGTATTCATTTGCTTCATTGAATATGTATCTGAGCCTATTGTATGCCAGGCACTGAACTTACTGCCTGCCCACATTGCCCCCTTTGATCTACAGAGCTATCCTAGGAGGTGCGGTTTATTCTCTTTGGTTTAGAAACTGACGCTGAAGGAATCTGTTAATAAATAGCATGTCCACAGTTATCAATCATAACAAACTACAATTATACAATTCCAGAATTCATGGAACCTGTGTCTACCTAACTCTAAAGGCTGTGATCTGTTTATGTAGACAGATACGAGGTAGAAGATATATAGTTTTATAATTTTTTACCCATTCCTTTACTTAAATAAATATTATGCCTAAAATTTCCTGCAGTAGAGGAACAGGGCTTCTCTCTCACTAACTAGCAATATTTTATGATAATTCTGATATAGTCAATTACTTCATTATAATTAGTTCAGTTCAATATTTCAGCAAACATCAGATGTCTATTTCCAGTGTGGAAACTCTGCAAATTAAACTGAGGCTCAGAATAGCCTTAGAGCCCATTATTTTAAACTGTAAAGCTCAAATCATGCTAAATAAATATTATGACCAACTGTGCTATCCAGAATGCTAAGATGACCATTGAACTGGGTGATAAAGACCAGAAGTTCACAAAAACCTCTAAGAGTAACTGAATGCAGATAACAAACTTGGCTGCCAGCCCGTCCTTCAAAGTAGCTGGAAGCTTTGCCCTCTCCCTTCCCTCCACCCTCAGCCCTTCACCCCTGGGCCAGTGCAGGAGTCTTGGAGGGAGCCCTGCTCCAAGTCTGGGCCCCCAGGAGTTCTGGCCCTGACAGTCTGTGTTGAAATCTTTCCTCTTAACCTATGCTCTTCTGATCAAGAACTCCCAAAGCAAAACCTTTGAGTAACACCAACTTCAGTGGACCCCATCCACCTTGTATGGAAGGAGAAATGGGTCCTGTGACCTTGGCCCTTGCTTATAATAGCACCATCATTGTTTTACCTGCATTGCATACTGGGGTACTTTGTGAGATTTAGTTTTCAAAAAGAATTGTTTGAAGGCCACAGCCTCTGGCATCATGTGCCGGCATCTTCATTTGTCCCTCAAGGCCTTCCCTTAGCAGGACCTTTTCCCACAGTCCTTAGTTATGACACACAGTACTAAGACTGATGTTCCTTTGTGGCTCATGGAAATGACTTCTAATATTCTAATATTCTGGGATATATCTAAGCACCTTATATCTTATTACCCTCAGGCTGTTTCCCTGGCAGCAAGGCAGGTCTTCAAAGGTCCACACGCTCCCATGGTTTGCTCCAAGCCAGAGCCTCCTCAACTTGAGGATCTGCCAAAGTGCCAGCTCCAGCTCTTCCATGATAGAGGGCCTACCTCCACTGTTTCTCTTAGTTCAAACTCCCTAGAAGAATTCACTGATGGTTTACATCCCCTGCATTGGTAGGTCTCAGGTTTAGTATCCACTCTGTTCCAATCATCTGTGGCCAGCAGGTAACAATGTGCTATGAATATGGCACCTGGGCTTCTCCCTTTAACGGGAGCAATGGGAAAGGAAAGTTCCCAGTGTTGGACTCTATTTTCAAGGTAGATATCCAAGATGAGATACTATGAAATTGTGTGAAACTGTATAAAACCCAATGGCCTGAATACTTGTCTGTCAACTTCATTATCCTAAAAGTGCCTTTATTGTAGAGTCTGTATCTTACTCATGGTTTCACCCTCAGCACCTAGCATGAGCTTTGTATGTAGGAATTCAGTACATATTTGTAGGACAAATGAATAGACAAAGCAGTGACGAAGGAGGTGAGTGGTGAGGTGGACAGAGTACTCATGTAGGGGTGGATGGAGACAATATATATAGTGGCTAAGCAATGTGAGCTCTGGAGCCAGACTGCTTGGGCTCAAATCCTGGCTCCATGGCTCACTAGATGTGTGCCCTGGGCAAACAACTCTTTTGGAGGCTCAGTTACCACATCTCAAAACAGGAATAATAATAACATCAACATCATAAGGCTTCGGTGACAATCAAAATGAGTTAATTCATAGAAAGCACAGCGAATAGCACAGCATATGTGGGGATTCCCCAATCAATTTCTGCTATCATTGTTATTATAACTATTATTATTGATGGGCGAAGTCTTAAGGCAGCAGGCATACTTGAAAACAACAACAACAAAAAAATTGATGAAATGGCTTACAAAAATCAGAAACAACCTCAACCTAATGACAAAGAAAAACAAAACAGAAATTTGGCCCCAATATTAAGGAAAGTAGGAAACTAAACCTGTAGCCCACTCCTCACGGGGAAAGAAAATGTTAAAAAAAAAGTCCTGGGGGAAAGAGTTCTTAGTCAAGTATTTGTGTCCAAAATTTGTGTCCAAAGAGCTGGTGCTTACCTTCTTGAATGGGACAGTGCAGCCGAAATCAGTGTTGTTGCCTGTTTGTACGTCTGTTCCATGCTGCTGTTTGTCAGCATCTCTGAGGAATTCTGAGTATGCGGTGCTTGTTGAATACAGAGGGTTAAGAATACAGACTTCAGCAAAGGGACTCAGTTAGAAGAAAGTGCTTTCCAATTGTGGAGACTACAATTTTGTGAGCCACAAAAGGATGACTTGGGGCTACGTCCACTGGGCACACAGGGGTCCAGCTGAGGGAACTTAGGGACCTGACTGCCGAGCCACACATCCCAGCATAGTCCAAGTCCACCTGGAAGAAAGGGCCTCTTCACTAATTGGTCTGACCAGAGGGGGTGTCTTTCTGCAAGCCTCCCTTCCAGAGGGACTGTCTTTTTCTGATTAGCACAGAGGCTCTTCCGTGCTAGCAGCGGCCCTATATGCAGCCCTGGGAGGTTTTTAAACCAATTGCAAGATAAGTTGGTTTTCAAGAAGAGGACAGATTAATGGGGCCACAGAAAGATGGATGTAAGCTTGGCGCTGCCCCTGCCTCCCCTCTCACACCGTGGCTAGCAGCGAGGCCAAGGGGAATGACCCTAAGTAGAGTTACATATTTTTCACACCTCCTACTAAAACTCAGCAAATGCTTGACTTGCTGTTCCCAGCACAATTTTTCTTCCTGCAAAACGTGTTGGGATTATTGCTTTTAGCCCATATGTGCTGGAAGTGCTTTGTAGGAGCCCCACGGGCTGCAACTGTTCAAGTCCCCATCCTTGGGAGGGAGCTTGGGGAAGCAGGGACCTGGAGAGCCTGCCCAAGAGTTCCCACATAGACGGCTGGTTCCCACTAATTAAGTCCAGTTTCCAAGACTGAATCAAAGCTGTCATCCAAATGATTTGGAGAGTCAGGAGGTAACACACAAGTTTCAACCCCAACACCTTCCCCTTATCCATCTTCTTGAGCCATTTCAGGACACTGGGTAACATATGACTTTTCTTTAGTCAATCCTAGATATTATCTGCTGAAATAGCTCTACTGGTATGAGAGGGAGGTTTCAAAATACGTAACAGATGCACAGCTGCCACCTGAGATGATGCATTGTGAATTCAGAACTGTCATCACCTCCCCCACCACCCTTACCCACACCCCCAAGCACATATTTGTTCATGTGGTTTACACCTGTGAGACTGTGGGATGCAAGACAGGAATCTGATTACTGTTTGGGAGACAACCCAGTTTCTAAAACTGATCCACGTATCCTTGTTTCCCTAGAGAAGCT